>WMED01007602.1:0-15524 GCA_019650415.1 Pipa parva
TGGCCACCAGGCTGGTCTAATTTAGCCATGAAACCTCCCACACTAAAATGACAGGTGTTTGAGTTTCATTGTCTAACCCCTGTACATATAAAATTCCATCAAACTAAGCCAATTGCTGACACATATAATTAAAAAAAGTTTAAGAAACAAATAATACTTGTTGTTTGTTTCTCTTAATTAGTTTCCCTGAAAGCTGACATTTTCCTCTCACTCTCCTTTCTGTTCTGCAGGAGAAGAAAAAGCTGCCTGACTCATATTGGTTAAGCAGTGTGTTGACCTTTTGGCCGCATAAATTAAGCTTGGAATGCAGGAGATTACAGAGGGAAAGCTGACTTGTGCACATGTGCCAAGTAGTAAGTAGGGCAAAAATGTCTGGAGTTTATCAGTGCTGCCTACTCAATCATTCTGTGTCACATGAAACATCTACTGGGGAGAAACACTTCTCACTAAGATATAGTACTGTATATGTGAAGATGTCACTTGACTACATTTTCACTCTAATTAGAAGGTTAACTAAAGGAAGTCTGTACATATTTAACAATGTGTTGCAAGCTTTCCATGACACCTTGAATTCAGGCAGAGCTATACATTCATTACGGATACAACCTTTCCAGGCTTTTTGCACCTGTGCCACCTTCCTGACATACCACTGCATTCTACACACTATAACTGCAGTAAATGTCCATACTTTCCGTAAAAAGAAAAAAAATCTCATGGGGTGAGTGAGATCTGAGGCTATGAGTATTTGATTTGGGGCACGTACACTTGTTTTTAGCCTAGTAAGCCGCTGAGAAACATGCACATTTCCTTTTGCCCACTGGTACAATTTAAATAGGGAGCAAGTTTACATTTTTCGGTAAGAGAAAATTTAGCAATCATATTTATTGTGGATCTGTCACTGGGCAGATGGTGGGTTCTGCAATCTGCAGAAACATGCTGGATATTTTACTGCTTTTCTTAAACCAGCCCTGAAGTGTCCATAAAAATGGTACTGTACAAATGACTGTGTTTGGAGAATCATCAGCATAAAAACAAATATGTAGAGACAGTTTGCTGTTGCATGCAATAATATATGCTATTTAAAGGTACACTGACCTGGAAAATGTATTTCATTAAAAGCTATGTGTAGTCAAAAAATGCTTTTTGTTATTAGTTATCTAAAAGTATTGAATCTCATAACCTTACATTATATATACAGTCCCCCACAACTTAGGCTCCTTATGTCAATAAGGCTAAAATTCAATACAATTTCACAGTATACTATTAACATACTATTATTTTTATGTACTATTTTTGTTATTTTATGAAAACAGCTTTCTTCCCATGCATTTTATCTACTTCCTGTCCCCAGCTCAGGAGAGGAAAGAGCCTATTCCTGATTTTGCATTATCTGGTTCCTCAGGTGTCCTTTAACAGGATTCATCTGAACCTATTTTCACTGTCCACTGGTCTTGCCTACTATCATATTCCGTTACAACGTACAAAATTGTCCGAACTAGAAGACACCATTTTTCTCTTCGTAAATTGCAATTAGCTGTTTTTGGTTAATAGCACCTGGAGAGCAAATACTAATATTAAAGTTCTAAAACAAGTGGAGAGGTTAATCTCGACAAAATGCAATTTTGCACAAGGGCGTTTGGATTAACAGAAATAGTGACAAGCTCTCTAGCAACCAGATCAGCCAATGAAACTGAATTTGGAAGAATTATATTTGGATAATTAGTATGAAAATTAGGAGCGCACAGACCCAAAAGCTGCGACCACAACTACCCTTGATGGTACACTCCTACTGTATCACCAGTTCACTACAGATTCCCAAATGCCTTGTCCTGTGACTCATGCATCATCCCGCAGAGTAATATTCCATTATCTAATGAAAGTATGTTAGGTATCTTGTAGTGAGTGGATCCACTGGCCCTGTAGAGTTTAGCACAGGCTTCACCTGGGGAACAGTCTATTGAATACTCCAGTGCTTACCAGCAAGTCATTTAAGGAAACTTGAACTTCATTGTGGAAAGCTTACAGGTTGTGGATGCAAGGGAAGCACTTCTGCATTGCAGCTGTGGCACAGAAATCTTGAAATAGGAGAAACTGTGGGAGACAATTAAACAGAAACAGCAGAACTAAGAGTTTGAAACAGGAGACTGGAAACATAATGAACTTAGACCTCAGCCAAAGACAGTTATCTTGAAGCAGAAAGAACTCTGAATAAAATGTGACTTGGTTCAGTTGCAACAACATAGCTCAGAAGAAAAATGCTTGCTCAGGTAAATTTATACGGAATATGGCTGCCTTTTTAATGGAAATAAACTTCTCTAACAGGCTGGAATACAATCCATAAACTGGTTGATCATTAGGAAGGAAGTTACAAGATGTTGTTCAGTTCAGGAACAATTTAGAGTATTAAAGAACAAATCTTCTATTGGTAATGCTATGGTATTTTCTGTTGACAAGGGGACAAGGATGCAATGGGACACAAATCTGCATAGGAAAATGAAGTACCACTTCAGAAGAGTCTGTCTACATCCAGTGTTTACTGGGTTTTTTGGAGCCCAGAGTCTTCTACTGTGGGAGCAACAATCCACTGTGAATGAGTTTTAACAGGGTAGATGGAAGGAGAGAAGGTTAGATGGACCCTTGCCTGGAAGATATCCGCCTAACTTTCTTCACAAGGTGGATGTATGGAGTTCATCCACTGCATATTAAGTTAATTATTCCTACATTTCCTCATTGGTAATTGAAGTATGGATGAGGCAATCCCCTCTCATAGTATATGCCTAATGGCTCAAGTTTCATAAAAGCAAAGAAAATATAGGTCTTTAGAACATTCATATGACTTTAAACACTGTGCAACAACCATGAAAAGGCACATACAATTGGTTTTAACTTGTGGATGTTTTTATAAGTTTTAGAGTAATAGAGGGAGCAGCAGTACATCAAAGGAAATACTGACACAATGGTTTCAGCAGTATTAAGAGAGGACACATGTAGTACATAAGGGACAAGACCACACCACTGGTCGGCCATGATGAGAGCACTGTTGATATATTTGTCCCTGATGTCTTTGTGGCATCACATACATGAACTCTTGGCGCTACATGCTTGGCATAATGAGGCAGTAGCCTACTAGTACTTCACTGACAACTATGACTGCATAGGCCTCATTCAATATGAAAATAAAAAAAAAACAGATTAAAAAATTAAATTCAAATAGATTGGTTTGTCCCAATAGATTTAAAGAACTTTAAAAAACGTATATTTGCATTTCAAAAGAAACATTAGCAATGTGACAGCGTATAAGTCTATGTAACGGTCATGATGAGGGATTGCAGTGCTGGGTTTCCTAACACCATTTCAAGATGTCAAGCTTTTTCCACTGTACTTGATGCAGTGAGTCAGCTGCAGAGGCAAGATTGATTTAATAACCTCTCTGCTTTCTATCCAGGATAAACATTCTGTGTGGGTACTTTAATAACTTCCTCTTTATTGCCTGTGAATGTGTTCAGCCACTTCATGGGCAAGAAAATGTGAAATCAATACTCTGTGTGTCACAGATTAGATGGATGGAGTTTAGAACTCGTAGGCATGTAACCCCCTTTGCCTGTAGCATGCCACAGTGTGTTTAGCGGATTATCTCTCTTTATAAAACAAGGCAAAGCTTCAGGTCAAGTAGTAGTTTAATGAAGGATTTAGTCATAACAGTTAAATCTGTTCAAACAGATATTAACAGTCGAAGCTTATTACTTATTTGTGATGAAATATGGAGATCTATAAAATATATGTCATATCTGGTAACAGATTATAAATTTAGGCAACATTATAAACTGTTCATCCTTTTGTAGTGGCATTTGACACCTTGGACCATTGACCTATTTTATCATAAAAGCATTTTACCTGGCAGCTGCTATAACAAAGTAATTTAATCCAATTAAGAGATTTTACCATCAGCCTACTACTAAATTCTGACTACCATCATGGCTATTCTCTTTATATAAGAGCAATTCACAGACATCAAGTCAATATCAGTATCCCTAGCCTAACAGCCAACCTCTATTTGTTCTGCTGTCCATTGTTCCCCTGTATTTAGAAGATTTTTGGGTCAGGTACTGTATATTCAGTAGGATGAGTTGGGTTCCCAGAAGAAATTTGAAAAGGCAGACATCTTAAACAATCAACGGGAAGAATAAAATAATATACTGTTCTAGATTTGTCACAAGTCTTTATGGATGTATATACTGTATGTATGTATGTATAATTTTATTTATAAAGCACCACAAAGTTACGCAGCGCTGTACAATCCAACAATACAAATATAAGACAGACATGGGAAAAGTGCAATACACATTACAAGTAAGTAACTTACAAGTGTAAAACCACTTTAAGTGCCAGGTTGTGATTACCACAAGAAGATGGAGGTCCCTGCCCCATAGAGCTTACAATCTAAGTAGAGAGTCAAGAAAGCCTTGTAAGTAGTAACATTTTTCATGATACCCAGATAAGGTAACAGATATAGAATTACTCGCTGATCCGTCCCAATGAACTTGTTAATTAATGGCACTGTTGGGCTCTGTGCATGTTATTTGCAGGTTTTGCTTGCTGATCTAAGTAATCACTTTTCTTCCTAGCTGGGTTTTGGGCACTCCAAATATATTATATTGCTGAGGTCAACAAATTAATCTATATGGCTCTTTTAAAGGGATTTGTACAGTCTGTATTGGGATTTGTGATTCCAGCCTGTATTTATATCTCCTGTTAGTTATCTCTAAGATAATGAGGGTATTCATCAAACTGAGATACTGATAATGTACCATTTATATTATAGTACTTACCCCTGGTTCTGCTTTCTCTTTAGTAATTATAGTTTGTTATTGTCAGGATATTCCATTGTTACCTCTGTTTCCATTTCCTTAAGGCTAGGTTCACACGCATAATATTTTAGTGTGGAAAAATAAATAAATACAGATCAATAATAGCCTATGGACTAACCTTGTTCCGATCACACTACTGTATGATGCACATACACTGCGTCTGGAACGCTGACTTTACACAAAATGCGGCCAGATAGGAAGTGTCGTGAACACCGAGGTAGTGTTCGCACTAGTGTGAACCTAGCCTAATAGTTGAAAGCCAAGAGCCTTATTGGTAAACAGTTACTTTTACACTTTATATTCCATGGCATCCAGATCTTCCTTACCCATAGCCTTCCCTCCCCTAATGCCCTGAGAACAACCACATTGATTTGGATTTAAAAATCCACAACAAATGTATTTATTTTATTACATTTACGTCATCCAATTAAAACACATTTATATTAAATTATAGTACAAAACATTTTACAACAGTCCTTAAATAACCTCACATCCAACAACTATCCTTATGGACAGGTCATCCCAAAAGTTACAACAGTGGCACCTCCATGCATGCAATATGAACAAGTGCCACCTGTGCGCTTCAATTGGTTGCTGCCAACTAAAATGATAATGACACTTTCCCTGTTCAGTACCTTCTTGCCCCACAACTTTGGCTTGCCAAAATGTAGCCCACCTACTCTGGGGTGTGTGTTACATATATTAAGATATTGTTTATTAAAATCTATTGGCTTCTAGAAAAGTCAAATGCTAGTTACTTTTCTTCAAATTCCAGAATTGCTCCGAAACGATACTTGTAAGATAAGTGTCCTGCATTTGTTGCTGGTTTTATCTTGTTTATATTGTAACATTCATTATTTTTCAAAATTTTTTTTTTTTTGGAATCAATAGCAAACAGGGTTGCTAACCCTTGTAATAGTTTATTACTCAGATATTGCAAAAAATTGACACCCAAATTATACATAATAAAACATGATAAATATACAAAATTGTAAATGTTTTAACTGCAAAAAAGGGGTTCAGGGATGACAAATAAGGGCTTTGTGACACACACTGCAGGGAATATTTTTTGTGTATTTAACAGATACAAGGCAGGCTCATAGTTTTATTGATTTATAATCTTATTTACTAAAGGGTGAATTGTCATGTACAACTCTGAATTCAAATTTGTTCAGCGCCTCTTTAAGTTTGCTTATTGAACAAACTCTGCGGCTGGAAGGCTACTGCAACCGTGGCTCAACTTTAAGGCCCTTATTCACCAATGTGAGAAGTGAGCTGCGAAGTGTTCGACTCACTTCGCACTTGGTGTTATGCGTATGCTGATGTCCTGTGCGGGGACATCAGCATGCACATTTCAGTTTTTCCGAAGTGAGGCGTACACTACGCACCTCACTTCGGAGCATAGTGAATTCCCCCCTAAATCTCCCAATCGGCAGCCGCGGCTGCCGACTGGGAGATCTAAAGCTGAGCCGCGGCTGGACGGAGGTGTTGGAGGTGAGTGGGGGCGGCACGGGGCAGGGAGGGTGTCGTGAGGGGAAGGCACTGAGGGGGTGCAGCGCGGGATGGGGGGCGCCTAGGGTGCCAATAGGGCCAGAGCTGCCTTTGTGCCCGAGTATCTGATACAGTAAACAAGAAGCATCTGTTGATGCTTTTCAAAATAAGGTCAGGAGTGGGTTAATTCTTTTCCAAGGGAGAACTGCATAAAAAATTTGGACTTAAAATCAATTCCTATAAAAACAAAAACAATAAAAGCAAAATATAAGTTGATAAAGGAGCAGCAGGAGCATTGATTTACAGATAAAAGTGACACCTGCCTGACACAGGCAGAAAATAACTACGGGACAAAGTGTATAAAATACTGTGTATTTCCCAGTAATACAGAGAAAAAAAATAGTAATATAGGTAGAAAAAGAGTGTTCTGTGAACATCAAATCACAGCAATACATAATCTAACTTAATCTTATCCTTAGATTTTATGAGTAAATAATATCAAATTCCTTTTAGATCAATAAAATGTTCCCCCGAGCAATGGAAAGGGTTACTAATGCCAATAACATTTATAGGAGTTTAGAAGTCCTATTGTGCTGCAGACATAAACTGTAATACCTGCATTTCCTGTGGAAGTAGTAATTTACACCCTAAAGGAGGTTCTGCGTAATGATCTTTCAGAGCCTCCAATCACGCATTGGTTATTTTATAAATACAAGTGAAAGGGAGAGGTTTTGCAGTTTCTGTTGTTTTAAAGGGATACCGCCATCAGATTTTTAGATTTTACACATGCTTAGACAGTGCCTTTTTGTCACATACTAGATTTGGGTTTTATATAAGGGAATATTTTGAAAGTTTGAGGATTTTTATTTTGTCTGTCCAGCTTTTTTTTCCTTATTTTCTTACCAAAATATATCAGGTGTTTTTAACCAGTATTGTTGTAAGTATAATCAATATCCAGGAACCCTCAGACTGACCACGAAACTTGAGGTTCTGAGTAAATTATCATGGGTATAAATGACACCCACCAGTAGCGATTAGCAGAAGGGGTGTTTGACAGGGCTAGGGAGCAGACCGGAGCGTTATCAATACTGCAGGAAGGGGGATCACAGGAAGCAGTCAGGAGAAGCTCCGATGAAAGGCATTATGGGAAAGAACTGAAGCGCGGTTCTTTCCACAGCAGTAAACGGCCAGAGCCCTCCCACCCGCCCTAGAGTTTTAAAACAAAGAGAAGGTTACAAGGTGTTATGTTTCAATAACCAACATTTGCATGTCGCAGCCAACTTTAAATAATGGTGGAGTAGGAATGCTGGCATGTGCTGTTTATGAATATGACAAGTTATGGATGGCCCAATGGCAGGTAGTCCTGGGTAAAATTTGGCACGACCCGCGTCCCTATTATGGCTCATCAGAATGAGGCCTTATGGCAGATGATGAGCAAGGGAAGTCGGCCTGGGGTTTGACAAAATAGTCAATTAAGAAGTTATGTTGGCCAAGCATTCCTGTGGTAGTTATCAGTTACACAGTGTTGTGAAGTTTGAAAAATGGTTAATGTGAAATAAAGTTGGCTGCGGCCTACTCAACTCCATCCTAGTATGAGTCCTGATTTATTCAAGGGAAGGGAGGTTTATTTGGGTCTACGTAGGGATTGATTCCCACTGCACCTGTCATTAGGGTTATCAGTTGCCACTTCTTTTCTTTAAAACCAGGCACATATGAAATCTACTCCCTACAGAGCTGAGTGATAGTTAGTTTTAACGAATGGGGAATGGCTGCTTAAAACCAGATATAGTCTGTAACATGAACCTAACCGATTTAACTTAGCAAAGAAATACTTAGAATTTATATGTGTCCATTGTTAAAGGGGCACTATAGTGCTGATATAACTGCGCACATACATATAAAACTTTTTTATACTAAGCCAGTTGTTGACACAACTAGTTATAAAAACATTTAGGGAAGAAATAATACTTGCCGTTTGTTTCCCTTTATTAATTTTCCTGAGAGCTGACATTTTCCTCTCCTTCTCCTTTCTGTTCAGCATGAAAAGAAAAAGCTGCCTGACTGCTATTGGTTAAGTAGTATGCTGACCTTTTGGCTGCATACATTAAGTTGGAATGCAGGAGATTACAAAGGGAAAGCTGACTTGTGCACATGTGCTAAGTAGTAAGTAGGGCAAAAAATGTCCGGGGGAGGGTACATTTGGCACCTTTGAAAAGAAGTAATTTGACTATAGTTCCCCTTTAAACATGGTAACTCTAGTCATGCCATCTTTGTAGTTTGGACATACAGTAGTTCTGTTCCTATTCTTAATCAAATGACAAGGGCAAAACCTACTGGGTCATGGTCATTTTGCCTCCACCACTGCCCTTGCATGCAGCACTGGTTTTCCTACAGCCTTAGCATGGTATGGAGTATGGGAGTTTTTTTAATTAGTCAGAGTTGCTCCACTGGTGAGATGGGAATTAGAATCTCGTTCAGAATTTGTACCTGGGTCAATCAAGATATATTTAGGCTTTATACTGTATATGTATGTAGTATTTCAGTAGCATTAATGTATTTCATTTTTCCATATAATATTTTAAGGAAAGATAGATTGACGCATCTGCATTAATTAATGATGGTTCATATAAGTTCCGGGGCTTTATGGTGTGATGTTATAGCAGATTTAAATGTAATTAGTTAGAAATGTTAAAGGGCTTGCACACCTTGGAATTTATTTTTAGTATTTTGAAGATATTGATTTTTTTCATTTATTTCTTTTTGATTTTTTTAAAATGACAACATTTTGGTTCATGTTTATATTTAAATGGTTTTACTGGGTGCTAGCGTTACATAACCTAGTAACTATCCACAGAGTTATGTACTGAGTACATGCTCTGTACAGAAAGATAAGTAAATAAAAGGAATTATAAATAAGCCTTAGATTAACTGATTTGCTGGTTGTCAGGAGCCTGTAACCAAAAATAAAGCAAAAAAGATGTCAAATAAACCTCCCCAGAACAACATAGGCTTCATATGCCAATGTAAATATACAATTTTTAATATATCTTTAAAGTGGCTTATCATTTACACCCAGCCACTCTTCATTGCTCCTGCCTACCTCCATGCACAGCTAACTGTGGTTCCTATCGGGAAGGCACCAGAATTCTCTCTCTTAGTTTCAATTTGCAGATTTGTAAATAGTAACATATAGAAACAAAGTCAATAGCTTTCTAAACTGAAAACTGAAAAAAAGAAAACGAAAATACAAGTGTGTGCAAATTAAAACTTTCTTATTTGAGAGGCAATGACACAAAAGGGATATTTATAAAAGTCATATATGGGGGTTATTGGCTAAAGTCCGAATTGTTGCGTAAAGGTGTGAATTCGCCAGCTAAAGACAGTCGTAATAGACTGCTACTGTCACAGTTGTGCCTTTTATATCGAAATATTGTTGCAGTCGCAATTTTTAAATTGTCGGAAAAATTGTTGCAGTTGTGGATTTGCTACGTAAATCCGTAGTGAATTGAGAATGTGACAGTCGAAATCTCACTTTAGCCAATAACTCCCATAACGTTTTGACCATTTAAATGCTAGAGAAATATTTCTTTTTTTATTATTCTGGTATTTTAAAAGGCTTTTATTTCCATGTCAAAAGTCACTTTTTCATTTTGATTGATTTCACCCCATTTCGTTGTCAATGTTTGTTTCCCTGTACTTCTCAATTTCCCTGATTTACAAAGGATCAATGATAATGTTTCCCCATTGAAATTAATCTTTATCAATAAATATCAATCTGTTTACAGAGGTACACTTTGAAATGTGTTTCTATGAGGGTTCCTTCCATTATAGATCAATATCTCTTTTTCATGGGAAAATATTTTGGATTTAGGATAAATGACGGGACCATCTCCATAGGCAATTACGGGTATTCGGCAGCCTGAGGGTGGTAAATTGTTTCTGTGGATAAAATTGTTTTTGAACAGTTTAGTAAATAGGAGAAAACAGCGAGGTTGTTAAATACTGGCTGTTTCTCCAGCATTTACCAGTAGAAAAATATGTTTGACTTTAGATAATACCCCATAAAGTTGGTTTTCATTCTTATAAATATATCCAGTGAGTCCAAGTTGTAGTAGACTTAGGGGGGTGTTCGCCTCACTTCAGAACAACTGACATGCGCATGCTGATGTCCTGCACGCGGACATCAGCGTGCGCATTAAAGGGATTCCCCTCCCGGCGAGAGCACTCGAGTCTCCTCGCCGGGAGGGTAATCCCTTTAATGCGCATGCTGATGCGCGTGCAGGACATCAGCATGCGCATTTCAGTTGTTCCGAAGTGAGGTGAACACTACGCGCCTCACTTCGGAGCTTCGTGAATTCCCCCCTTAGGGGGGAATTCAGCATTCAGTGGAGTGAGCTCCGAAGCGTTCAGCTCGCCTCGCAAATGGTATTATGCGCATGCTGATGTCCTGCACGCGGACATCAGCATGCGCATTATAGGGATTCCCGTCTTGGCGAGGCAACTCTTTTGGACATCAGCATGCGCATAATACCATTTGCGAAGTGAGCCGAACGCTTCGGAGCTCACTTCGATGCATGCTGAATTCCCCCCTTGATATCCACTTTAAAACACAAAAACAAAAAACACAAACTGCCATTTGTCTTTGGATTCTTTCAAACCAATCCTTTTGAACCAATGATCTTTTGTTAAAAAAAAAAAAATCAAAATTGACAATTAACATGATGACAAAAGCTTTTTAAATAGGCAATACCAGCATCTTAAACTGTTTCTCTAGTGTTAAGCGGTCATTACACTTTTCAGCCTTTGGAAATAACCCCCATATTGTTTATATGGAATCCCCACTAAGAACAAGATAAAGGAAGCTGTGTTTCTACCAGGAAGCAAACGTCATCGTCAGAACTAAAGTACCGGTAACTGCTTTTTGCTTCACAGCTAATCTAATTATCATAATATTTCACATCATTTTCAGACGTATATAAAACCTTTTACTAAAATTTTTATGACAATATTACTTTAACAAATTGCGCAAAGGCCAATATTAGGTAAAGTAGAAAGTTTATCTGACATCTGCATTCATGCACAATTCCCTGACCAACTGTCGTTGGGCCTTGCTGTTATTTCTGTCTCTGCGGACTCCATATGCCCCTCCAGATGTCCATGGTCTTCAAAATTCATATTCTACTAACTAATTGAAAAAGATTATCCTGGATTACATATTTAAGGACTAAATGAACATCTGGAGGTGACCACGATGTAAGAAGAAAAAGTCTGTGACTGTACTTTGCAGCAGATATTGGAATTAAAAAGGAAAACTATCAAATATATTTTAATATTACAAACTGAATTTAGTTTTACGGACCAGTGGTGGTCTCAGACCACCTTAGCTTTTCTAATTCAGAGCCTCAATGTTTTTAAATTGTTAACATGTGGAAACAATGTCCTTTTAGACGCAAATGCATAACCTTGCTTTAATTGTAATCTCAAAACATATTGCATATTGCATAAGAGAATATATATGTAAGAAAACAAGGTTATTATGGAGTCAGTTTAAATCAATATGATGTCGCTAATGGTTTAGATATAGAAATTTAAATATGACCCACTGGAATGGTTTCAATCATAGCTGTTTCAACCCTTCATTTTCCCTAGGCAATGATTGGGGGCACCAGGAAGCCATTTTCTGTGACCTGATCAAATCAGGAGGGGGATGCAACAAACATAAATTAGATCATTAGGATCACCAAAAGGCTGCACCCACCCCTGGGTCTTTCCTGTCCATGCCACACTGTTTGGTGTTTGCTGCCCATCTCTTTTGAAAATGAAGAGGGGTATGACCCCAGTATTCCCCAGTTTGCCCTACTATAGCCCAGTGTGCCCTTAGATTTCCAAAGTATGCCCTGAGATTGCCTCAGATTGTAGAGCATTATTCAGAATAACTTGATGTTTTTCAAATTTACCCGTGTAATGTCTAAGTATGCCCCATCAGTAATGTATTGTAATACAGATTGACTCATGATGATCCAGAATGAAGGACACTATGCAATATAAGGTTTTATATGCCCCCTGTCTTTCTCACATTGCAGTACTAAGATAAACCCTCTGTTCTGCCTTACACTGCCAAGGACTATATTATCTTAATCTCACCTAGACTGCTGTATGTGCTTCAGATCACCTGCATCAGCCTGGTTTGCCACAACTGCACTGGTTTAGCTGCCTGTGATCTGGAAATTTCCTATTCAGACACACATAGATATAACTCCCACACATTTTAAGGTTCTTAAAACCCCTTACACCCTGTAAACATCACATACATAGTTGTATATTGCTTGTCCATTGTAGATATTTTCTTTTTCATTGTATATTTTTCATTGGGATTTGTACATAATGTGCTGGTATTTATCGTGTTGTTTAGTTTTGTTATTTATTGGTTGTGCTGGGGTTTTTTGTTTCCTTAGTTTTAATGAAATCTGTCTGTACAAAGTGTGACTAGGTTCCTTTGACCGCTGATCAGACTGTTTAATCTCTAATTTTATTAGTGTGTGTTGCTGACGGTTTTGTTTTGAATGGTTTCAGGCTTGGTGGGGATTTTCTTTTATCATTTTTGGCTGAAGTTCAGGATGTGTTCATTTTTATTGCTCTAGGAAATTTTGCTTTCAATTTTTTAGGCTTGTTTAGGATTTCCTTTGTTTAAGGTGTTGAGTTTATGAAAGCATTTTAGATTTATTTTATTTTTATTTTAGGCCAACTTTAATAAAAATAGCAAGGAGAAGATTTACTGGAAACCACAGAATTGTGTATTTATTCTGGTTCCTGGTAAGGAGCTTTGCAACTTCTAACCAATGAGTTATTCATCTACTAATAAGCAATAGGTCACTAGTAGTGGCAGCAGTTGCCCAAGGTGGAGGGATTGGTGCTGCTGGATATAAACCCAGGTGAAGAAGAGGGTAAAAGGGATAGAATAGCACTCGTATAGGAGTGGAGGTCTTCTTATATGCATGTCCTGAGATATCCCCTCTTTCTCCCAGCTCTCGTAGTCAAACAGATACTAGTAATTTTCATGTTTGTTGACTATTTCTCATTTGATGGTAACAGAGGCCATTCTACAGGACAGGGTGCTCCATAGCAATAATTATACCCAGTTTTTACCCCAGAATCCCATTCCTTCATATTCAAGTGCTCATGACTAGACTCCCACTATTGTGTAATAACCAGTGAAGGAAAACTAGGCTAATGACCTCTGGGCTGTACAGTACTTGTTACTGTGCCACCCAGAGAGCTCCAATAATCTGTGGGGTTATTATCAACAAAATAAAAGTATGTAAAAAATAAATATAAAGTAGTGGGGGGTGCTACCTGCTCCAGATGTTGCTTGCCCTCTGAGATGTTATATGCTGTGATCTCTTGTAGATGTAGTGCTGAGAAAACTTTTATCAGACCATAGTCGTTTTGCAAACGGTTCCAAACTTTACTGATAAAAACTTCAGTACACGAATACAGTCACACGGTAAACTATTTACATCCCTTGGGATAAGTCATGTCCAGATAAAACTTTCAAAGCATCACATTTTCTGCAAAATCCACATTTCCCCTCCTGGGGTCCTGTGCTCAGGCCAGAGGCCTGGCACCTCAAAGAGGTGCTATACCTTGTTGGTCACATCTTTGCTTCCCCATTGCAGCTCCATTCTCACTTCCTGTCCATGACCTTTTATACAAGTTAACACCTCCTATAGATTACAATATTCATAATAAATGCATTTTCCTGAGGTGTAATATTCCCTTTGGACACCAGTCATTGCAGTTTTAATGAATTGCTGTGCCTTACTGATACTCTGTCAGACCATTTTACAGGGGTTTAAACCCCCTTCCAAATATTATTGATTTAAATCACTTCTGCTGTTTAGAGGGTGCATAGTTTTCTGGCACTATATTGCTATGAAGTACTTGCTATGGGATAATATTGTACAAAGTGTGTTAAAGTAAGATCAGATTCAAATATTTTACATTTCCTGGCCTGCTGCACAGACACACAAATGCAGGTAAGTCCGACTGAACTGTACAACACTGCGTAAATTTGTGGCGCTTTATAAATAACCTTATATATACAAATTTCTAGTATGGCTACCTTTTTATTGAAAAATCGAGATTGAAAAACTCGATCTGTCAGTAAATATCGATCGAAAAAAATCTTGCGATATTTACCATGAGAAACTTCCGAGATCTCCCGGAAATAAACTCAGAAAAGCGAAATCGGGCTTTTCTGAGTTTAATAAATTTTGCCCTTAAATTAGTGTATGAAAAATGCAAGGCACCTTGACTGGGGAAGGAATACCAAACAGGAATACCGCAGACACACTCCATTAGTGTAATGCAGATGGGGTAGTCATACCTAGGCCCATTGTGTTGCATTTTCAGTGAAAATGTTGTACTAGTTATTCTATTTAGAGCTGTGCTCACACAATTACAGGTGAACCGGTAAGGGGTGTGGTTCATGGTGTCAAGATATTCACTAGTCTACGCCATTGTATGCTTTTTGGCTCTGTGAATTAGTGTTTAAAGCGTGGGAGTTCTGCTGAACTGTATACTGGGTGCTGTTTTCATTCCTTTCGCTGTAATGAGGGCATAGATGAAGAATAACATAAATAAGGGAACATTGGGGGGGTTATTTAATAAAGTTCGAAGTGTTGCATATAGTCTTGAATTTGGGCAACTAAAGACAGTTGCAATAGACCGCTACTGTCGCAGCCATGTCTTTATAACGAGAATATTGTCGCAGTCGCATCTTTACTATGGAAAATTGTCGCAGGTGCAAGTTTTAAAATTTTAGCGGTCGCAACTTTATAATAGGGTAATTTTTGCGGTCATGGATTTGCTATGGGAATCCGTGGTTTGAGAATTTGACAGTCGAATTCACACCTTAGTGAACAACCCCCTTCAGTGTTTAATTTAGTAGGGATCCTGTTATTATAGTGACTTGTTGCATGGATAATTTGTTGGTAAGGTGTATTTTATACTATATGTATATAAATTTAAAGGTGAAATTGTAATCTTCCTTTAAGTATACTTAGTATAGTAAGTGTATACTTACAATCAGTGCCGGCTCTGCCATAGGCAGAGTAGGCAAATGCTAGGGGCGCCGCCTGTCTAGGGGGGCGCCCTAGCATTTGC
>WMED01007603.1:0-12025 GCA_019650415.1 Pipa parva
CTTTTTTTCTTGTTTTCAAGCACATCTGCGCATCCACCCATTCCTTCTAAGGACCACTGTTATTACACTATGCAGAATATCTTTTTTATTTTCCGGTTCTTATATGTAGTATGAATATCTATGATATTGGGAGTGTTTACAGACAATATCCTGCTTCATGTGAGTATACAACGTGTGAAATCCTCATTTATCTGTTGAGCAGTCAGTATTGCTCCTCACAGGGTGTAATTGCTTGATTTTGTAGTTTTGCACACTCTTTCTTTAGTGTGGTATGTGTGGATTGTATCCAACAGTGTTTTATATTTAACAGTTTTGCACTATTAGTGCACTTTATTGTTTTGCGCTTCCTCTAGAGGCATCCAGCTTCTTTTGAGAAACACTTTATTTATTTACACCTTTTGATAAATCGCTCCTAGGACACACGCACCAGACCAATAGCAATAATTAATTTCATTGATTCATCGAATTCTGAAAATTATGAAAAAATATACAAAAAAATAAATAAATAAATAATTTTATGACATAATAAATTTTCAGTATATCACACATTGCACTAAGCTGCATCACAAATATATGTCTCTTTTTAGGACAATGTAAACTGATTGGTTTGGAAGACTTAGTAATCTAGTAACAGCCTGGGCATTTATATTTGGATACTAGCTAAAACCTACAGGGTGGGTGTTTCCTAGGAGCGCTTTCACATTAAGCATAAATAGCTGATACTTTGTGTGCACCAACACTGTGATGAAGTGCCTGGAAGCATGAAACATGTATGTGCTGGTGCCATCATTATTTTTTCATTGTGACCTGATTTTATGGATTAATAAAGGAGAATTTAACTTTTTACTTTTTGGAGTCCTGGACCTTTTCATTTTTTTAATTAATTATGGGGTATTATAGTGAGTTTGACTCTTAGTAAAAGTGTTCACTGTCCCCCAGACTGCTGGAGGGGAGGATTCACCTGGTGAGAGAGATTGCTGTGTGTAAAGGGTACCTGAGGGAGGGAGACTTCTAGGTCTGCCCTAGGGGAAAAGTCATCTTGCGGAGCTATTATTATAGCTTTGGTCCAGAAAAAAATAACATTCCTGTAGTAGAAATACATTCCTGTAGTAGACTGCCCTAGGGGGATGTTATAGGAAAGAGTCCTGTGGAAAAAGACTGTCCCTAGTTTAGAGGTAAGTGTAGGGGTAGTTGTTGTCAGAGGGCACAGCAATGCATGCTAATGTAGACACTAGGAGAATGACAACCCAAAGTCACAATAGGAGTGGGTGAGGGGGTAGCCCCAGAGAGTGAGTTGGACATTCAGTGCACAGTCAGAGTTCTGAGTTCAGGGCTGATATTTACATGTTGAAAAAATATTTGGCAAACATTTCAGAACATAAACAAAACCTAAAAATTGCAATAGCATCAAAATAAAGAGACGGGGGCCCAAGCAAATCACTACAGGATGGCCATATTTTCCAGCATACACACAATAATCAACATGCCTGCCATGTATAACCATTTTTATTGGCTATCCATTTATTGCCATTCTTCTCTGATTGGCTATAATTTGTGCTGCATACTACTGAAACTTTCTCCAACACTATTTTCATTTAAAATAATGAACAGTGCCATTTTAAAATAATGAATTATTTAAAAACAAAATATTTTCACTGCCTCCTTTTTTTTTCTTGCCATAGCATTTTATTCCACTTCTTGATTATAACATAATTTTCTCAGCAGTCTATGAATTGACAATAAGAATAATGGTTTTGATATCCGAATACATGAAAACTTAAAAGTTCAAGATTAAAATTACACAGGAAGGAAGGAACTTTCTCATTATTTTCAACATCTACTTTTAAATGAACTTGAAATAGCATAATAATGTCTCTAGAAAAAAATATACAGTGTTTGTTAAAAATGTTTAACTATTTTTAGAGATGTTTATTAGCAATCACAGGAACAAATGCAGTATGAACAGTACTCAATACTTATAGGGGAATAAAAAGAAAACTGACCTCTTAAATCCTACCCACCACTACCCCTGTCTACTAACCCTGTGGATGGGACTTTGAGCTGTCCACTGCTTAACCACACACTAAAAAATATATGTACTCCCACATGGTCACTAAATTGACCTTGAAAATATAAAGGTTAGCAGGTAGGTCATTCCTTGAGAATTCATGGTGACCTAGAGAAAATACTAAATTGTGGCAAAAAAATACAGGGGAGGTGTTGGACTATAGGCAATAAATATTAGTTTTAACATTAAGAACATTTTGATTTTTTTTTTTAATTTTTCTTGAAATGTATAAAAAAAACTCTTTATTGCTTAATCTCTTTAACTGTCTACTGCTTCTCATCCTTCTTTGTTAACAGAAGAGAGAGGCAAACACAAACTTTCTGTCCTTATACATACATTATTCATTTCAACATAAAAGGAGAACATTCTGATCTATTTAACAGGTGTAGATCTAATTTGTTAGTTTCATATAGCCCACTTATTAAATGATTAAAAACAAACAAAGAATGAATATTTTATTAGAATAGCAGTTATTCATACACAGCACTTATTACAGTGTTATTTTTTAAGTTAACCTCCTTATTTTTATTTTTGTACATTATTTTCTCTGTGATTACAACCATCAACCATCTTCAATCTGGCTAAATAGGCCATTCTACCACTCAATTGTTTTCTTAAGAATTTAATATAATAAATAAATATGAAGAGCACCAAGTAGCATAATAAGGATAAGTAAATACACTTTTAAAATAAAATGGTTAACTTTCGAGTATCCTTTTGAGCATCAAAGGAAGCAGATTAAATACTGTATGTAGTCGGTTTAAAGGCAAATAAGACATTTTCATTTTTGACATTAGTGTCCAAAGTAAATCTTCTGAGGTATATGATGTATGTATCTACCATAGCCAGTTTATATTTGTATTCTTGATTTTTTTTTTAATTGCATGCATGCACTAAAGCTATAAATCACTGTAAGTGTTCTTTCCTTGTATAAAAATGTCCACAATGTTAATCTGGACCTGGTCCATTAAAATGCACACAGTTTCAATTAGTCATGTAAGCTGCAGATTGCTTAGGAAGGTAGGTACAATTATTGTCTGCCATCCTTTCATAAATATAATTTAGTATTAATAATCTTAGCTTTTAAATGGTTCCCAGCATATGCTGAAAGGATGTGTTGATTGCATTTTTTACCTCTCAATTTTAGCATACACTTTTTTTCTACCTAATTGTAAATCTGGCACAGTTTGTTTCTGAACAATCTATGACAGATAACATATGGCCAAAGATTCACTTCAGGAAATCCACACTCTGTTTAATCAGTTGATATGTATATATACATATATGTGTCTAACATTATCACATATAACCTGCTAAAAAAATCATGAATCACATTAAACGTTAATTTGTCACATTTTCTTTAATAATTCGTATATAACATGTATACCACTTTGTTCTAGAAATTATAGAATGCATCAAGGAGAGGCACAGAAGTAAATATGTAAATAGAAGTGGATTGGCAATTTCACACCTTGCACTTGTTTAGGGTTCTTAAAGCCATTTCTTTCAGCGGGTTTACATTACTATGTTTCTCAGAGAAAAAAAAATTGTAAAAACAAATGATTATTATTACTAATACCTTCCTCAAAAAAATAGAGAAAAAAAATGTAGAAAGCTATGTAGAGTGGTACAAATTTTACCCATTGCTATAAATAAATAAATACATTTAGGAGTAGTTTAACAAAATTAACTTTGCTCTTGTGAGAAGGAGAGATAAGAACAGGTTAATATATTTCGGATAGCAGAGTTCCACTAGAATATAGTTATCATTATGCAACACCAACTAGACACCGATTGTTAATTTTCTAGGTCTTTGTAATTCTATAAAAGAGTGAACAAATGAGCCATATGACCTGCTGTCAATGGACCAATGCCAACTGTGCTTATTATGAAGACATTTCCAAATTGTATAAAATAAAGTATCACTTTACTGTAACATAGTAACATACTGCAGTTTGTAAGGATAAAAAATACCATCCAGTTCAGCCTATTATCCTGCAATGTAGAATAAGAGGCAGAAGCTAATTATCCTCATATTAGAGAAAAAAATACTTCTCAACAGTAAATATGGAAAACAGATTATTTCTCTGAATCAAGTACCCATCTCCAATAATACCCACAATTTGTAATAACCTTACAATCAAAAAGGGCATCTAGTCCCCTTTTATAATATTTTAGTGATTTCACCATTACAACTTTCTCACTCAAATTTTTGGTGAAATTTATTAAACTTGGAAAAGCCAATTTTGGCTTTTCTGAGTTTAATTGGGTGAACTTTCTCACGGTATTGCAAGATTTGTTTCGATCAATACTTACCGAGAGAAACTTTTTCTATTGAATATTTCCATAGAAAGGTAGCCATACTACAGTGCACTAGTGTAAAGTATTAGCCCTTTCCATGGATATATTCAATGGAAAAAGTTTCTCTTGGTAAGTATCAATCGCAACAAATCTCGCGATGCTTACCGCGAGAAACTTCCGGGTGTTCGCACGATTATTAAACTCAGAAAAGCGAAAATGAGCTTTTTCGAGTTTAATAAATTTTGCCCAAATTTAAGAGTTCCATAATCTTCCTGCTATTATAGTAAACCCCCTTCCATGTTAGCAGAAACCTTTAGACCTTGAGTATGCCACCTTGTTATACTTACAATCCTTTGGATAAACAGATCATAAATAGATCATAGGAGCGATCTCTATATTTGCCCTTTATATAATGTTACACTGCAGAAAAAGGAGAAAGGTTACCAGGTTGTTTCACAAAAAGTAGAAGCAAAGCTACATTTTATTCAAATGCCATGACATGTTTCGGGCAGTAAAACCCTTTTTCAAATGTGATGCAGTAGCTTTGCTACTACTTTCTATGAAACAACCTGGTACCCTTTCTCCTTTTTCTACAATTTATTTAGGTGACTGTCAGGACACATGGGTTTTTTTTTTTTTTTTACTCATTTCCTACAGCAATTGGTTAGTGTCGCTTGCTACTTTTTCTTTTACTACAATTTGACGCTGGTATTTATAATTTATTTATCCTCAGCTAGTTTTCTACTAAATATTAGAATATAACAGCACAGTTTCAACAGAAAAGTGCGATTTTTCTGTAAACACCAAGAAAATATCTAAATATCAAAAGCTTACTGAAAATGACTGTAAAGTAAACAGTTCTGTCAAACATTCCACATCTAAAATGCACATTTTATTGATCTGTGCTGCAAAACACTTGGGTTGTCAGTACACTCTGGAAACAAATGACTTCTACTAACAAAACATTTGATGTGAAGACAGCTATGAACACTATAAAACCTGGATCAAACAAAGACAGGCCCATGTTTCATGAGCTTAAATTTTTCATTAGACACCTTCCAATACTAGATGACATCTAATGATCCATTAACTTGAATGGTGTCTGTTCTGGTGTTGCAGTATGGGCCATGCACCAAATCCTACATCATATTTGTGTTTTATTTCTTCTCTACTTTTTTCTGTGACATAAGCGAAAATGATGGCTATTCACAGTGAACTTTATGTCTTTTCCCTTTTGTGGAGCTTTTATTGATTAAAACCATATCACTGCTCTGCTTTTTGCTATAATTATGACTGAGGACTCATAAAATACTCCTGTTTCTGTCATTAAAAGCCTACGTTAATTTCTGCATCATCCTTAACGTGTGATTTTTCTTGTGCCATTTCTCACTTTTACTTCCCTCTTGCCACTGTTTTTCTGCTCCTTCTAGATAAAAAAGAACATATTTAAACATAAGTAATTGCTGTCTATTTTATTGTTATATTTTACAAGAGGTTTTTTACAACAGTTGAGGCGTGAAGTGCTCATTATCAGCATGCAACTTTCACGCTATATTTCTTTTTATGGTCAAGTTCTTTTTTATTACATTTGACTAGAACATTGATAATTACAATATTTATTTTGATAACCTAAGAGTTCTTTTTAAATTACTGGGTATATGCTAAAGCATCATGAAGGTACCACCAATGTTTCAGCCTCCCCATATTGTAATCTTTGGGCACTTTAAGTCTTTCAGACTTCTGCGGTCTAAGCCTAAAGCATATCAAATTACAAAGCTTGTTTAAAAGAAAATGTATTGACCAATTATTGATTCTGAAAGTAATAAAAGGTTATAGATGGCCTATTTTAGTGAGTAAAACAAGGGTACTTCGCTTTGTAAGATGTGCTTAATTTAATAGTTAGTATTCAATTAAGTCGAGCAAGGTTTTTACAATTTGTATGATAATTTGGTCTCTGGAGTCCACTAGATATTATTCTAATGTTTTAATTGCACCAGGTAAAGGGACATTACGGTAGTTCCTCCATTTATGATTGAAATACTGATATGCTAATGACTAAAGCTCCCTGTGAAAAATATTCTATGCATAATGTGTTATTGGACATTTATAGATCAAGTCAAAATAAACCCTGTTTATAACGAGAATATATTTCTCTTTATTGGCATACTGAACTACTTTATTATTCACAGCAAACCTGTAATATAAAAGTTGGCCCAGCATAAATGTCAGAAATACAAAATAGATTTTTGGCTTTACACAAAGCCACATTGCTGTAACGGCCTGTAATTTTGCAGGGTTCCCTTGTTCCCTTTACCAGTATCTGTGACCCATAAAGTAGCCTTAGATGGACCCATGTTGTCTGCAAAACCCTTGCCCCTCTTTCATCCTTGACATAGTCCAATGGAAGGGCATCCATCTTTGGTTTTAATAGTGAGGAGGGCTCCATAATAGCGATGAACAGACTCCCAAAAAATTTAGAAAACACTTATAAATGAATCTGAAAATCTTCAATTTACAATCTGAATAACATTATAGAAAATGTTTGACAAAATATAATCTCAGTATATATACAGTATATATATATATATATATATATATATATATATATATATAATATATTATATACAGTACATAGACAGATATACTAGCTCACTTTATTCAGTGGTATATGATCAGTGAATAAAGGGAAATTTTTCAAACAAACTGTGATATGATAAAGTATTAAAACAAGATTTAATAAACAATGTCATATTTGTAATCAAAGTGATAGAAATTTGAATTAATGTAGATTACTTCACATCAATTCATCAGTAAATAACATTTATTTTAACATGTTTTGGCTGTTGGGTTGTAATACTGTAAATACAGCTTGCCACCATGATAATACCAAAGGCTATAATCAGAGAAACTTTAGTAGTAGCTTGTGACATTAAACAATGACCCTGCATCAAGTTGTGTTTTGTTTTGAGGGCATGTTATCTCTATGCGTTCCTTCTCACTCTCCCTTTCAAACACTCTGTCAGCATTTGTGATATGTGCATTATAACAGTTTCTAACATAAAACAAATGTGCTTCATGATTCAGAAAAATTATGTTGTCTTCAATAATATATTTTTAACATATCCCTTGTTTTGTCCAGGGGCAATTCCATGGGAATCAATCCATTTGCCCCCAGCATTCATGGAAATATGATTTAGTGAGATTAAAGTATCTTCATTTGTTAAAACACATTTTTAGTCATCTTAATCATTTTCATTATTACACATACAGCAAATATGGATTTTAGCTTTCCATATTGTCCACTGTTCTCAGTAATTTCATTTAAAACATTTTCTGATGTAAAGAATGCCACATCACAAGCAAGTTAGTGTTATTCATTTTATATTTGGAACATACATACTCTGATATTGCAGAGCCCAGCCTATTCAGTGTGGCATATCATTGAAGCAATACTAGGTTTTCCCAATTATAAACATTATACAAGAAAACTATTGCAGCTTGCCTTTAAAGTACACCTGTCACCTCAAAACTAATTCTAATTTAGGTTCTATTAATGAAATAAACATTTTTGTAAATATATACGTATTAAAAAAAATGTACCTTTATACAGCGTTTCTCTCTATCATCTTCCCTGTCAGACTGACTTTTCTTTCTGAAGTTGGGTTGGGTGGGGTTAAATGATAATTGACATTATAGCTTCTCCAATCAGATCCCTGCTGGATCTTGATTTAAGGGATTCACCTTTATAAACTCTACAGATAAATTACAAGAATATTTACAAGAATGTTTTTGGAGTATGGAATAAAAAGAACAGATTGGCAGGGGGTTATTCAGTAAAGTCTGAATTGTTGCGTATAGGTGCAAATTCACCAGATAAAGACAGTTGCAATAAGCTGCACCTCTCGCAGTTGCGTCTTTACAATGAGAATATTGTCGCAGTTGCGACTTTGTTATGGGAAAATTGTCGCGACTTTACAATGGGGAAATTGTCGCGGATTTGCTATGGGAATCCGCTATTTGCAAATTAGACAGTCAAATTCGCACCTTAGTGAATAACTGAATGTCTAATTAACAGAAGTGACAACTTTGCAGTTGACAATATTAAAAAAATAGATTTTCTCAGAAGCCTATAAAGAAGCCTTTGGATTATCTGGAAATAAGGGAATCTTACCATGACTTAAAAAGGCTCAAGATAAAGGAAAGTTGCATCTACATGGGTTTCCAATATCTTAGCAGTAGCAGGAAATCAAAGTTCCAAGAGACTTTTGAATTGCTATTTTACCAATTCAAAAAAATGCTCATTATGTGGAAAACGTATTGCAGGTAAGATATTGTTATGCTGGGTAGCTATTTAAAGGACACTGTGGATTTTTTTTGAGAATTACGTTGATTAGAGCTTACTAATGTAATGGAAATATGACTACTTCGTTCCTGTACCGGGCTCCGAATAAGTGGTGTTATACAAGCGCTTGCATAGAGAGAGAAAGAGGCCTGACTTAGAGAAACAACACACAGAGTCTGTTATCACAGTTTTTAAAAGCCTTTTCCAAGTTTAATGGGTCATTACCATGATTTATAACACATTTCGTTTACCTCAAAAATATCTGATCATACAGAAACAAAACTAGATGCTGATTGGCTAAGCAGATTAAACATACTTGTTATGATGAAGTAAGTTGTTTTTGAGACCCTGAAAGCTACAAAACAACTTCCAGACAGGAGCAAAATACTGTCTAGAAAGAAGGCCACTTTCTTAGAAATTGCAAGGCTCACTGTTTACTACCTATCTCTATGCAGACGAAAAACACTTGTTTAAATGCCAAGGCTATATTGCTTGAGTAATATTTCTGAACTAAGGTTAGTCCTTAAAGGTATAGTTCATTAAAAAGTCCATATAGCTATTGAGTAAATATAATGGGTAAATATAATGGGTAAATATAAGAATGAATAAGGTCCATAGATATGTCCTTTGAGTAAAATATATAAGGTCCATAAATATGTCAATCACACTAATTTACTTTGGTTACAATGGATGCTGATATATTATATACCTACATTCCTAGAAGGTATAGAGCTGTCAAGGATATATAGAGTAGAAGACCAGCACACTTTTTAATGATCTAGCAGAAAACAGTGTATTAAATATGCATCATGTCATATCATACATATATACAGAATATATATATATATTTTTTTTAACTTGCTTTTATGTCAAGTATGTCACTGTATTATAATACCCTCTGTTAAACTCTATTTAGTAGGGTATCATCCAATGACTAGGATTTTGGGTTGTATCATGCGTCAACCACACAAGAATACTGCAACTTACTGCATTTGAATAGGTAGCTGACAGATTGTAAGGAACACTTACCGGCGTCCATTCCACAGTCGAGTCTCCTCCCTTAGTGCGCGCACGCCGCGCACAGCCAGCACTTTGTACGAACATCCTGGGGACACGCCTGCCGTGATGTCACAGGGGCGTATGGAGGCAGGAGCGTACCTGCTTCTCTGCCTATATAAGGCAGACGTGCTCCAGCTATGGCGCCCGAATGTAAAAAAAACACTCTCATGGTATTTGTGGGCTTGTGATATTACTTGTTTAAGCATAAAAGCTATATCTGCTATATTAAGTTCCTGTTTTTCTGCCTAGTGTCTGCATCTGTGTGCTGTGCCTGTTTCTCTAGTCTGTGCCTTAATCTTGTGTCAGAGTCCAGTATCCTGAGTCCTCTACCAGTCTATGTTCAGTGTCCTGTACTTGTGCCAGTTCCGTTACCACCACTGAACAGCTGGCTTAGGGGCTACGATCTGGGTACTCTCAGCAGATGAGTCCAGTACCTCTTTGCGGGGGTTAAAGGTGAAGACCGGAGAGTACCTTAGACTCCACGGCCTAAGACAGCTGGTGCCAAGTTCAGTGTGGTATCCACCAGTGACCTCCTTCTCCTCATCTACAGTTCCGAACCTTTACAGAGATGCCAGACATATTTTTTTGGGGTTAAATTTACTATACTAATATAACATACTTATGTCACTAAAAATATATTTATCAAAGAAGAAAATTCAATGAAAATGCATGTCTTTTATTGATTAAAAAAACACACATTTCACTTAAGAAACTGTCATTGAAACACATGCTTAAGTCATTTCACCACTCATTTATGTTTTAAATGAAAAGGCTATATTAGATAGTTTCATTTTCCATTTAAAAAAAATGACAAAAAAAAGAATGAAAGTCTGCAAAAACACAATAATAATAGCTTTTTTTATTAGCATCAGACCTCATCTTGCTAGTAACTGGGCACACTCAGGATAGACACACTGGGTGCACCTATAACTCCCTGGGCACATAGATAAGTCTTGTTTCGCATATTTTAATTTATGGCCAATGCTTACAATACCTGAGTAGCATTAGATAGAAAAAGTGGTACTTTAATACTTTATAGAAACATTCTAGCATATATTACTCAATTTATATGCATTGTGGTGAGAAGGACCAAAAGGTGAAATCTCTAAGCTACATATGATTAATGCTGCAAATGACCCATTCTGCTGTCCGTGCTAATTATGCACTTAGAACAATATTTCATTTCGGTTTTCCACATACAAGATTAAAATGTAAGGATATTTTGCTTTTACTGTCGCAGTTGAATATATCCCTTCTGTACTGTAACTATTTATTTTCTCTCTGTTAAGGGCAGCATATCCTTGCCAAATGAAATAAATAAGTATAAGCCCTCAAGCTAAACCTCTTGAGTCTGTTAATGTTGCTTATTACTTCCTTTGTTTCTTTTTGTAATAGCAGGGACATGTTCTCTGGAGCTACCCTATATAATAGGGAGCTCCCTGGTGGTTGTAGGCAAAGGCAGAAGGCTGAGAATACAAAAATAATGGCCCCAAGTTATAAAGATAAGAGAAGAGTCCAGGCCATGGGCAGGGACTGTTAGCACACTGGACACCAAGATTCATTGAATTTACAGCCTTGGAAATGTTGAGTTTGAGATTTTAATTAAGAGACTGAGACCTAGAGTTAATGAAAGTTATTAGGTTAGTGAGTAGTTCTAAGCCTACAGAGGATGGAGAACTGTGGAGGGACACAAAGAAAAAAATCCTTCAAATGCCATTGTTGTGATCCAAGAACTATTAGGCATTCCTCCCCAGCTATGTATAGCCTTACTAGTATATTCAGTCAGATTTACTTGTAAGTACTTTTGCATGGAGGTCTGTATAGTCCCTTTTGCTTTGGAAAATGAGTGGCTGAGTGGGTACTTAAAAATGTAAAAATTAAAAAAGTTAAAATAATAAAAACTAAATTAAAATACACGACTTTAAAATAATGGAGGCATTTTCTTACATATAGGCTTTGTTCACAAGCAGTGCATAGTAGTGCATAAACAAATGTAATATGAATAAAGAGATTTAGAATGTGGGACCAATCTAGAGTCCAGCATAATGAATATACACCACTTAAAATTAGCTGAACTGAATATGAAGCACAAAATCTACTTTATGTACAGTTTTTTGAAGGGAAATCCTCTCTATACCATGGTACCAATGAAGTCCTGCTGAATGGTGCACTTAATAGATGGGGTTTTTAGTACAAAAGGCATAGTAATCAGATGGGCCACATCTGTATCAAAATATTACAGTACTCCCCCACCG
>WMED01007606.1:1172-17502 GCA_019650415.1 Pipa parva
ATAGAAACCAACACACAATTTTGAATAGGTCTGTCTGAATTCTAAATTGTCTAATTCATAAAAGTTGTCTTGTAAACACTGTATATATTTAGTTGAAGCAATGTATTTCTATGGTTCAACATATGTAAAACAATTTGGAAAATTAATAAAATATTGATTAAAAAAAATAAAAATGTGAATTCCACAAGACTCTCTTTTTGCAGGTATAATACACAATTTCCATATTTCATGTATTCACCTATTTCTGTACCATGTACCATTTTTCTACTTTCTGTATGAGGTGAGTTACATCTTAAAAAATGCATTGTTCTGTATATAGAAGTAAAGTAGATTTAAAATGTCGTCTCCCTGGGAGTTTAAGGAAATGCCGATGTGGGGCTTCAGTAGGAGCACAGCAAGCGAGGAATGCGCTTCTGATTGGTGTCTCTTTCTCAGGACGCCGTAGAGTCACTGGTGCTGTTGGAGGCTGGGAAATACAACATGAAAGTTCTGTGTAGCACTTCTGTACAGGTAAGAAATTTAACTTAAAAAAAAAATTTGTTAATAAATCATATTGGTAAAAATGTGTTAGTATGCATAAATAATAAAATGTATTTTATTGTAATTCGGGCTGACAGTTCCTTTAAACAATCCCTCTTAGATTCTAAAACTATATTTCTAATTTCACTAGAATCCAGGGGGGTAATTCAGGATAGTGTGAAGTGAGGTGCGGAGTCTTCGCCTCACTTTGCACAGACTGTTCTGCGCTCGCTGATGTCCTGCATGCGGACATCAACGAGCACTTTAAATGGATTACAGTCTCTGTACCTTAAATATTCCTTTATGATCTCAGACTATAAGATGAAAAGTGAATTTTTCTATAGCTGCCCCATACTTTCCAAAAACTGCTTAGACTTTAAATACAGAAAGATAGTAATAACATCTGAGTTAGATATACTGTACATTCAGAGCTTTGTGCAGAAATTCAAAAAAAGAATTTCTTTGTTGATATTGATATCGATAAAAACCCGTTCGATATCGCGATATTGATAATTTTAACGATTTTAATAAATTTCACCCTATTATACGGTTTTTCTAATCTTTTAAATCACTAATACTGTGATGATCATTTTTTAGCACTGTTTCACCTAGAAGTGTTTGTATGTGGACCTGCCTTTATATTGAGCTATTTTCTTACAAGGTAAAATGCATAGGATAGAAAGTGTATTCGTCTTTAATTCCAATATAAATATATAGGTCATTGTTCAGAATAAAACCACATTCAGTCAATAGGATTTGTCAAGGCTGTCCTGTAAACCTCTTTAAAAAAAATCTTTTTATAGCAAAGCAATCATTTATTGTGATGGGATATCACCATGGGACACACCTGATGGAAAAGAACATAGCCGGATTATTCCCTGGTAAGTGTGGCCATTCCCAAGTGGAAAGCTTTTTAATGGAGGCACCTGTGTGTAAGGGGGTATGGAAAATGTGGTGACCCTTATTGTATTAATACCAGGAATGCAACAGGGATATAGAAGGATTACAGTATATGTAATAATTATGTGTGAGATGTAAGATAGCACCACTTAGTGGTGGATAGGTGGGAGTGTTCCCCTCAGGCATAGTATAGTTATTCTGATGTGGGGGAGGAGTGATACCCCAAAAAGGATATAAGGACCCCTAGAGTAGGAAGGGGAGGAGACTTTGGAGACTTTCAGTGTGGTGTGATTGTAGAGAAGGCTC
Source organism: Pipa parva (assembly GCA_019650415.1). NCBI lineage: Eukaryota > Metazoa > Chordata > Amphibia > Anura > Pipidae > Pipa > Pipa parva. The sequence goes on from WMED01007606.1 coordinate 2,898, forward strand.
ATGGGTGGAGAGGAGTACACAAGGAAGTAGCTCCAATGGGACGGAGTGGGAGCTGTGAGGTGCCCATGTAGGTGAACTCCACAGGAAACAGATCTACCCCGGGTGGATAACTCCCTGGAGCCAGGTAGGAAGAGAAAGTCAGACATTACATAATCGGTGAGCTGAGATAATCAAGGATTTGCTGCATGGGAACTAAATAAAGAAGATTGAACTGGTACAAGTACATTGGCATGGACAGTTGTTTCTTTGAATGCAGTGAGAGGCCTATATCAAAGCCATAAACCAGGTATTCGTGATAGAGTAGGTGCAATTCCATCATCACTCCTTTTTCCTGTAACCGGGGAGGATAGAGGGGGGAGGAAGACAAAAGGCCACGACCCAAGGTGACAAAATTTATTATACCCCTCTACCCTGCCCCCTTTACAAGTGTCACAATATAATAAATACAGTGTACCAGTAGGGTTGACAGCAGTGCTACCCTGTATATGAGAGCCAGTGCCTAACAAACACAAGGATGATAGAGGTTATTGTCTGGTACTCTACTACTCACAGCATCTTAATACAACTCTTCTATATAGAGAGCAGTCAGTCTCCAACGCAAACCTCCTACCTCTCTGAGCATGACCTTCTGACCACTTGTATTGCTTTATTTCTATGTGATACACTGCTTGTGTTTCCAAAGTTAATGACACAGCACTACAAATAACCTGGTTACTTTAACATTTAAATATAATGGTTAAATAATACTGTGCTTTATGTGACATTGTGCCGATATGGTTGTCTTATAGGCACATTGCACTTTATCTGTATGTATCTTATAGCCAATTTGCACTGTGCCTTTTCCTTATGGGCAGATTGCACTGAATCGGGGTTCATCTTATAATCACAAGGCACTGATTTTGTTTTTCTAGGCTCTACACTGTGTCAGAGACTATCTTATGTGGTACAACCAGGTTACAGCTAAATGCAACCTGCTGGTAAGGGTGTAAGGGAAGGACTAGTGTCCGATTTTGTAAGCAAAAGAGTAATATGTGACCCATGAACAAGACACTCTCCTGGCTTGTATTAAGAAATGCTGAACTTTACTCCTCTGCATTTTTCATTCTACTTTTCTACATTTTTTGCGGGGCCAAAACAAGTCTTGTTCAGCAATCACAAAAATCATGCGCCTGGTTTATATACAACCTAAGGGTCACAAGATTAATCTATTTCCTGATGAATATAACATAAAGCACTAATGCAGAACCAAGACTAACCAAATGTCTTTCTTTAATGTGTTTTGATCAGATCATTTTGGATGCTTCTAGGCAAAAGCTAGCATGAAACGCATTAGTTTTTGCCATGCCCTATTGGAGGCCTAATTGGAGTATTTATACATACATTTTTAATGTCTACAATAAGAGTTGCTTTTTAATACTTTGGAGTACTGGAGGATCTTTCAGTTTCAAGTTCTGCTACAGGGATACCTTGGATGTCCTTCTCCGGAGCACACAGTGCAACTGAATTTGTGAGTACTGATTTTATTTTATTAGGATAGAGCTGTTAAGTGTGCATAATCCTTTTATTAATAACTTTGACATTAATCAAAGAAACATACAGTTCTAGTGACATTTTCTGCAGTAAAAAGAATCATGGGTGTCACGGAAAAATGACATCACTATTCACTAGAATCACTACACTTTGCATGGCCGAATTTGCATTCACCCAATGCGTTGAACAGTGTCAGTCACTATCCCTTCTTTTCCTAAGGGAATCCTCTCTAGTGAATTAAGAGTAGGGAATTCATGTCTTATCAGAATGAATGGATGTGAAGGGGTGTGAAATTGCTATGCCTAGTTGCAAAATACGTTTCTTTATTCTTTGATTTTTTTTCTAGATTTGTCCGTAAATTAAACTACTAGAAGACCTATAATAAATCGTAATAGCAAGGAGCAATAATGGCAATATTAAAAGCAAATAATGTGAGAGCATAGCTTGTTCTGTAACTGTTAATATATCTAGAATATAACATGTACTCTGTGCAGCACTGCAGGAGCTTTGGGGTTCTATAAGGTTCAGTGAGTAAATAATAATCATGTTAGAATTACTTTTGTATTACCTTTATCCTATTTAAGACAATACATCATAGTGATTAAAACAACTTGTGCAGCTGTAATTTTACAAACTGAACTAGGGGTATTACAGTAAATGAGGAATCTGCTATTTGAAGAATTAATGCTTGCCCAAAGGGAGTTTCTTTCTTCTTTATGACAGGGAAGAATTGTGCTGCGCTGGTGTAGATTGATGTATGTTTGAGATGCAAAAAGGAGGAACAAAGTTGTCAACAACAGGAAGTAAGTAAAAAATAGGAGCTGGCCTTAGGGAATAAGAGGAAGAGCAGATGGCTGTAATTGTAAGTCACAATGTGGCCACTGACATGTTGAATCTTTTCACATCTAAGACTTTGAAGATCTCCAGATCCTCAAAAAGACATGTTTAAGGATTATTTAAAATGCTAGCTATCTAGGAAACATAAAGAAAGTCTTATCACCATGTGGCTCTTCAGTTTTTCCTTCATTAAACGTTTATTGTCTAAGTGTAACCAGTCATCCTCAGTGATATGTCATATATATGTATATACAAACCCCAGTTTCCGCCACTAGCTCTCTTCTAGATAAAAGAGATATTTTTCCCTTTCCAAGCACCATTCGTTTACATGAGTGAAACAGATTTGAAGTACGAGATTAAGATTTTATGATGCACAAAATGAAAAAAAAAAAAAGAATACACACACAAGACAGATGACGCAGTGAAAGGCACTGGAACTATTTTAGACAACAATAACCATCATTAGTTAGTATTGTATGCTTTTTAAAAAATAATAATGTAAAAGAATGAAATTAGTACAAAAGCTGGAAGCTGAAATGGAATAAACAAACCATATTCAGCGACAGTGTTCTGTACTGATATATATTATCTATCATTCTCTGTTGTTACCTCACCCATTACCCACAAATAATTAATCTCTTAATTTATCCCTTTCTTGTACTCTCTCCTACTTTGTATTTTTACTGTCCTCATCCCTTCAACTGACTAAGTTGTTACTAACAGGAAACTATAGCAATTGGGACGAAATTTAATAAACTCGGAAAAGCCCAATTTAGTTTTTCCGAGTTTATTCCCACGAGATCTCGAAATTTTCTCATGATAAATATCACAAGATTTTTTTTTCAATCGATATTTGCCTACAGAAACTTTCGATAGAGTTTTTCAATCTCAGTTTTTCGATGTAAAGGTAGCCATGCTACTAATGTAAAGTATGGCTATCTTTCCATCGAAAAATCTGATAGAACAGTTTTGGTCAGTAAATATCAATGGAAAATATCAAGCGATTTTTTTTTTTACCACACGAACAGCTGAAATGTTCTCAGGATAAACGCGGAAAAGTGAAATCAGGCTTTTCCGAGTTTATTAAATTTCCAAGAATTAAGATTTTTAAATCCAATATTATAGTATCCTTTTCAATATTAGCAACACTGGTATTAAATATTTAATATAAAAAATATAGATTATTGAAAGAATTATCACACAAGAATAACAGATTGAAGTGTAATGGTCACAAGATTCAAATTAGGGTCCTTTAGACAGCTGCTTTTCCATCTAGCCATGCAAGGATGCAGTAATACCATTTTTGTTATTTGAGATGTCTCCTGTATCCAGCTTTACCATAGATTGGGTGTCTTACCTCCTGTAATCAGTTAATGGGGACTGAATTCTGTCCTTTCGGGGAACTTAGCTCTGAATAATCAGAAGAATTAGCTACTCCTATAAGACTTGGACCGGGGAAAAAAATTATATAGTTAACTCACATTTATTAAACTGGATTGTACTATTTGCTTACCAAAGGTTTATCTTAAATATGATTAGCACTGTAATTTGTTGTAATATTTTTGCAAACATTTAATGTTAAAATAGTGTCACTCTGTGTGACAAATCAATATAACTATTATGGAAACTACAGTGTGTCCTTTTGGGTACCACATGATCCACTTTTGACACTAACCATAGACTGCAAGAGTAGTGGTCTAGGTAAAAATTGGGAAAGTGCAGTTAAGCTGCAAAAAAGTGTTTACAGATTTGTACAGTCTTAGTATATGGAAACTCATAACTGATACATTTTTCTAATAATGAATAGTAATAATAAAACTATTGGCTTTTTATATTATAAATAATATTTAAAGGTGTTGCTTTATTATTCTCCAGATGGAGTAATGTTGACATATCTAGTCTTTATGGATAAAGTAAAACCAACATGATGTCATTTTTTAAAAAGATCCGGTATCACCAGCTTTATGTGGTAATGGCCGTGCAGTGGGAAATACCTTCTTAGAAATATTGGGGATTTTTATTATAAAAAGAATCCTTTACAAAATAAAACAGAATAAAGTGTACTATCCAATATTTAATTGTATGAGATTTCTGCCAAGTTTTCAAACCGAGACACTAGGCACATTCACTGGGTGTTAGCTTTCTTTGTTTTTTTATGTGTATTTGAGCGTGTGTAAGCAATTTCAAATTTGAACCAATTTGTATTGAATGAAGACATGAGAGCATGTTAAGTACACACCAACTGGTAGCCATTAGACACAGCAGCTTTCAGCCTTACAAACAATATCAGTGCAACAAATAAATAAAGACTAACCATGATAAACTGCCTTCTGCAACAGTATTTGTGTGAAATAAAAAGTTTTGCATAGACATCACATATAGTGAGAATTGACTTACCTTTTTTAAGCTTCTTACTAGCTTCCGAGTGTTATAGCAAAATAGGAAACAAAATATTGTAAATTAATGACTTTCTAGCCTTTGGCTAAACAAGGATTTGGATTTAGTCCAAGACATTTCTGCAGAAACTTCAACATAGTAGTGTTGATCTGAGAAGTTTCGGTGAGCTGTTTTTACATGCCTACAGTATATTTAGTTAGATTTAAAGAAGGCAGGCAATGCAAAATGAAATTACTTCAAAAAAAAGTCTTGATGCTTTCACCTTGAATGCCCTGAAGGTCTGAATAAAGCATTCATTTGAGAATCCACCTTTATGAACAAATATGTGGCAATATTTGGTGAACATAACTGCATAATCTACTGAAGCACCTTCTGACATTGTAAAAGCAACAAATAGCTATTGTCTTCTCAATGGATAAATGATGTAATTTCAAAACCACTGTATCTTATGCCAATAAAATATTACCAGGAGGTTATTTAAATAAATAGCTTTTCTTTGCAAATGTGGGTGCTTCTGTTGTACCTCCTGGTGAGAAGATAATTCCAATATGTGGTCAGTATACCTTCTGTTATCACCAATGAAATGTTTTCCTTCAACAGCAATAATTGTTTGAAGATAATGTGCGTGTATGGCAGTCCACTAGGTAACTTGCTATATTTAAAATTTGACCTTGGATTTTTTTTTTGTCACATCCTGAACTCATCACCAAAATACCCATCACACATTCAACAGATTATAAGGACTTTCAGTGTTATTATATGCTTGTATAAAAATAAAAAGTATTTTAACTTTATTTTTATTGAAAGCACATACATTTTTGCAGTGGATATGAAAGAAAGGAACAGATGGTGCAGGTCACCTTGGTACCAATCAGATAAAAGATGAAAAACTACTCACTTTTCCTTTTATGGTTTAGAGCATTGGATTGCTCAGGTGTAATCCCAACCATTCTCCGGTACTGGATTCTCACCGGTTACATGGCAAACTCAGGTGCGTTGTAGAGATGGATTCTCCAAGACTCGCAGACAAGTGAAATTTTAAGTTTTAAAATTTTTAATGGTACAAAAATGAAAGTACACAAAATAAAAGTTAGGTAAAACACAGGATAATAAAAGTAATAGTAAAAACTCCTATGCATTTCGCTGATTACTGGCTTCTTCAGGGAGTGTGTTTGGGCAGAGGTTTGTGTTTTTGGTGTTATGTTAGATCTGTTTTTCAGGTGTTATCTTGCATGGCAGCTAAAGGCCATACTAGAATAGCTCATCCTAATGGGGCACTTATATAAAATAACTGACACCACCACAGTTGTTTTGGTATAAATCATTGGCCACTAGTTATGTGCCCCTAGGGGAATAATTTATAGTTAACCCTGATAGGTTCCTAATTATTAAGTATGCCCTCCTCTCCTTACTTTACATACTTCTAACCTCCCTTATGCTTCTGTCTTTCCCTGCAGCCATGACCCCACTTTTCCCATCCCCTTGCACCCAAGGGTGACAGTTAGTGGGGCAGGAAAAAGCGAGGCATAACTTTGCGTTTACTGCATTTATTAATTGCACATTTCCTGGTTGCTTCATTGATTTCATTGTAAAAAGAAAAAGGTGAAACTCCAAATGATAAGACTAATGTAAACACATACAAGTAACTAAAAAACAAGTCCTACAAACAAAACTGGCATCAGAATGCATATAAAACATTGGGCATTGCAGGCAATGGGGACTACAAATAAAAAAAAAAAGCATCTGACTTTTTTGCACAGAAATTTAAACTGTGCCAAAATGCATCTGGCTAGTTTTCTATGCAGTTTGACACTTTCACTATCATCCAAAAACATAAGGGGTCATATCCATTTTAATGTTGGTAAAATAGCGCTATATCAATATCGCCAACATCGCTGTTTATAACACCCAATAAGACCATTTTTTCTGAAAAAAAAAAGTGTTCACCTGATTTAAGGTAGCAGAAACTGACTATTACCTGTGGAAATAGTCCTGCAACTGAGCCAAAATCATCGGAGTTTTCCCTACAAGAAAAGATGGGTTATACCAGATAAAAATGGAATGGGACTTAATTGAAAGCACTGGATAGCGTGTTGGTTTTAATGCATCAATATTTTTCAATATCAATCTTTTCCGATATCGCTATTTGGATTTTGGACTTTATATTAATCAATTGAATCGAAAAGTGCAGTGAACAAAAAATAACAGTGAATGTCAGAGGAAGGAATCGAAACATATATATGTACTACCACTATAGGGGTGTGCCATGTATGATATGTAAATTGGTCAGTCTCAAAAAAAGACTGCATATGTAAAGATGTAATTTGACTATAGTTCCCCTTTAAAGCATAGATACATTCAATACCTTTAAAACTATCACTTTATCTGAATAAAGTCATTTTGGTCCTACTTGGAAGAAAGGCATCACATATTAAACTACTGTGGCACAACCAAGTAAAACATTGTGGCAATTCTGAATGGAAGACCTATCAGAGACATATCAGACTTAAGTGGTGCATAATGTTGGACTTGGCTAGCAGTACAAAAATGAAAACCCTGGTGTGCCCAGGCCTCAGATGAACAGAGGAGAATACATTGCTCTATGCAGATCACACCATTGGCTGTAGGTTTTCACTTTTAATGACATTTATTTTACTTATTCCCTTCCATCAAGAACTTCAATTTTACAGTTCTCCAGCTTCAACAAATGGGATTATCATTTAATTAATCAATTCAATTAATTCAATCAAAAATCTAATTCAAGACATGACATAAAAAAAAACAAAAACAATTCCTTTCAGACGGAGATTGATGTAGTGGTTTTCATAAGTCATAGTTATACTGTATGTTTACTCACTAGGGAATCTATTGTGCTTGTATTACAGGACTCATCACATAATATGAAACATATGGGAGAATGAAACTGTTGAGAGAGTAAGTACACTGGAAAAAAAAAAAAGAATTTTTCCACAGCTGTGTGCAGAATTAATTTCCCTGTAGAATTTTCATTTGGTTGGCTTTGTCGAACCTTCCTCACAGAGGAAGCATAAAGGAGGAAAATGCTAACACCTGCTCAGAAATCTGCGTATTAAAAATACAGAATAACTTGCTTAAACGTACAAGCGTGGAGAATCTACTGTATCCAGCTGTGTGGATGAAGTAACCTTTGGTGTTGATCATTACATGATGTAAATGAGTATATATAAAAAAAAAAAAGACTTCATTTTAGATTTTAGGGATGAAGAGCGAGTCCGTGAAAACAATGCAAAAAAAGACTTAGTTATAATTTTACAAAATTTCAAAATAGAGAGGAAGTCACTGTTTGGAAACTTACCAGCTAAGAATACATGTGCTTATTAATGATATGAATGCATGGATTAGCTGGATTGGAAAAACAAAGTACCCTGTTAAACTGTTAATTAGTTAGCAACAACATGTCCCACTTGAGTAGTTGTAACAATCATGGCTTTTGGACACTTGTGCAATCCAGCTGTTTTACATGTCTAGAGAGCTGATACTCTATATTTCATAACGAATGTATTATAAATACAAAGATATGTAAAGCTTGAGGTCGCAAAAACCTCCCCATGATAAGTACAAAAATGACAGTTATGACTGTAAAATGTCATATTTTCTGCTGACTTCACTTGCACTTTAGCAGAAGTATCATTTCATTTTACTTTCAATAAACTGCCAAATTATGAATTATAGAAACCAAAAAAGTTTGTCTCTGTCATTTCCTGCTAGGAAAAACAAGGGGACCACAATGCAAGAGAGAAGATTAGTTCAAAAGATACTGTTCAGTAAAACATAGGAAGCAGTCTACCAACCTGTATGGCAATTTAGCCAATAGGGGGAACCTTGACTCGGATTTTTATATGTTGTTTGTTAAACAATGTGGCGGATTCAACTCAATTAGTCATTATAAATGTGTACATATTCTATGAGTTTAGTTATTTAACTGTATAAAATAAGTTTAAATTATTAAAATCATTCATACAGGGCAGATAAAGTCACAGGCTGCATAGGTTAGCCTTGTCCTATGGCCAACTGAGCTCTTTGTTTCAACACTTAAGTGAAGAGCCTGGAACCACCACTTAAAGCATTTATGAACACCCCTTCCAATAAGAGTGCAATATCTATGGCACAGATACTTTCTGCACACGTGTAAACAACTCAGTGTGGCTTACACATCAGTGAAGGTTCACAGAGTTGAAGGTGCGGTCCAAAACCCCCTGCTCTATGAACTGCCAGAGTTCACCATTACATTGTGAATGGAAAACTCTGGCATCCTAAAGATAAGTTGAATTGTTTAGCTAAGGTGTCATTTTAGCTACTCACATATTACCTAGTATTTAGCATGCCAGCCTGCCTGTTACTTCAGCTACCCTTTAAGTATATTTTTTTCCGAGTACTTGACCTAATATTGGATTGGACAAATCTTCAGCTCATCCAGTTTAGATTTACAGACTATACGGAATACTGTATATTGAATTTGTATACATATAGAATATATGACGAGGAGAAGAATTGTCTTAATTAAAGTGAGAATTTTAAAGTTAAGTATGTTTAAACACAATATAGTAAGATATTAACATTAAAGTATGGTTGACAGAAGACATAAGGTCCATCAAGTTCAACTTTACAGTATTTGACACTGTTTGTATCACAGTAAAAGTCAATAGTTTAATCCATCATTCATCATGCTGCTTCTTCCTAACCTATTTACTTACAACCTTATTTGTGACCTGATGGACCTTAATTATACATGTCTTTGTACATGTCCATGTCCTTCTGTCTATTGATCAATCTATTCCAAATGATTATTATGCAATTGAAAAGAATATACATGTAATTCATATTATAATAATTATTATTACCGCTAACACCCTCTTGAACCCTCTTGTCCTATCCCACTTGGACTACTGCAATGTTCTACTGTCTGGCCTTCCAGCTTCCCACCTCTCTGCTCCAGTCTATCCTTAATTCTTCTGCCAGCACTGTTTTTTGCAAAAATTGTATGGTATCCTTAATTAGCTATTTATGCCGTTTCCCCGAAAATAAGACAGGGTCTTCTATTAATTTTTGCTCCTAAAAACTCAATAGGTCTTATTTTTGGGGGAGGACTTATTTTTGGGTATACACATTATATTTCTCATACATTACTGCAGCTAGGTCTTCGTATCAGGAGAAGCCTTATATTTCTAACCTTGGAAAAATTGCACTAGTTCTTATTTTCTGGAGAGGTCTTATTTTCAGGGAAACAGTGTAGTATTTATACATGTGTGTATATAATTTTTTTTTTATGTATTTATAGACCAATGTCCCAGTTACAGCTCTTGTTGTCCTTCTGTGTATGTAATTCTTCCTCTCACTTAGATTGTAAGCTCTACAGGGCAGGGCCCTCCATCCTCTTGTATCAATCACAACCTGGCACTTAAAGTGATTTTGCTCTTGTAAGTTACTCACTTGTAATGTTTAATGCACTTTTCCCATGTCTGTTATTTTTGTATTGCTGAATTGTACAGCGCTGTGCAAATTTGTGGCACTTTATAAATAAAATGATACATATTCATATGGTATTTGCACTTAGCAGACCATCATAACGTCTAATCAATTTTTTTTTATTCAAATGTTTTGTTCATCTCTAAAAATAACTTAATGTTATAAAGTGAAAAAAATGGATTGTGTTTTATAAATGCAATCCAAGTAATACAGTGATATTGGATGTACTTGTGGAAAGATTGCCACAATGTTTTATACAGTAAAAACATAGAACAAAATTGTATGAGTAAGGATTAAAGAAAAATATGAGAACTATTGGCAACAAACTTTTTAGAATGTTTTTAAAATTACATTCACCATTTGCTTCCAAGCACAAAAAATGTACACCAGTATATAGTTCCAGACAAATGAAAAGGCACCGAGAGTAAAAACCCTAGTTCCAGTTTTAAGATGTAGATGGATAGATATACAGTTGTAAGCTGTGATCTGGTGGGAATAATATTTGTGAAGTAACAAGGATTAGTGAACTTCACTTTTCTTGCTTCTAAGAGTCTGGTTATGCTGCAGGGAAGCCATCCCAAAGAGATAACTCAAAAGGTAGGAGGACTACATGGGGCCCCTATCTGTACCATTATAGGGTATATTTATCAGGTCCCACACATTAAACTAAACAATTACAGCTTAACAGGTGCATAGAAAAACTTAATATATGGATTTCAATCTAGAAGAAGAATGGTCTTCTGGAACTCCATTGAAGTATCATGCAGGAGACCATCTACTAATCCCTTTCTTTGGCTCATGGGTCCTCAGACTGTGTACCTGGCAATTAATCACATATGCATCTGCAAAATAAGCTTTATACATTAGGTCACATAAAATAATAGGCCTAATCTAAGCCTTTTCCAGCGGGGGAAAATGAATAAGATTAATTTAAGAAAATGAAGGAAAATAAAAAGACTTGAGAAATAATGCATCAAGCTTCATTTTCAGTCAACACCAAGAAAATGCCCAAGAGTCCATTACCAATGCCAAGTACAAACTTCCATTACAAAATGAAAAAAGTCATCATCCCCAGTGCCTTACATACTTCTGCCTATGCTTTAATCCCTCTGTCCAGTGTGGAAGTTCAGCTGCAGGAATTTATATTGTTTTCAGCTCTGTCTGATACTTGGTTTCCACATATAGAAAGCATATTTGTCCCACTCCAAAAAAAAACAATTTTTCACAAGCCAATGCATTTCTAGTAAGACATACATAACTCCAAGATTGGAATTTTTCTAGAAAAAGTGCAAAAACACACATAGTGCAAACCATATATATTCAATAATTGCTTGAAAGCCCAAATGTGCCAATCTAAAAGAATGTGTAATTCAAAAGAGTAATAACACCACGTGGAATCAGCTGAAATGTCCATATTCCTAATGAAGAGTCTTGAAACAACTCCTGAAGAAAGAGCTGCAATCAATAAGTTCTAGGATTCTTTGAACCTATTCACTGATCTTTTCACAAACTTTTAAGTTATTTCTGTTAATCACCCTTTTAGCGCTATACCAGAGTTGCTGTGTTTACAACATTTTTTTGGTTATACATAACTCCAAACATTATACCCAAATTCTCTCCAAGACATTAAATGGGCAATAGGTGATATCAGCATATTGTATTTGGGAACGAGTGACCACACATGAAGCATATGTCTGTGGATTTTACTGTGGTGTACAATAGCTCTATGTAGCCCCAGTTGCATCATTTTTTGTTTTAAATTGAAAATTTTTGGAAAATCAACCTGGTAATAATTGATTTTGCACGACTGCATCATCAATAACAGACCCCAACATGTCTGTTTATAAATGAAGAAATTTAGTTCGGCTTACACAAGTGTGTTTTAGCACAGATTTCCCTCCCACCTAGCACTAATTCTATTTATGTATTATCAATGACAGCTTTTTAATCCAGTGACTCCAGTGAAGTCAATCAATATTTACTGGCCAAAACTTTTCAATCAAGTTATTTATCTCAATTTTTCAATGTAAAGGTAGCCATACTACTAATGCTATCTTTCCATAGAAAAACTCGATCAAAAAGTTTCGGTCAGTAAATATCGATTTAAAATATCGAGAGATTTTTACCACACAAACAGCCGAGATGTTCTCGGAAAAGTGAAACCAGGCTCTTCCGAGTTTAATAAATTTCGTGCATAGAGTTACATATAAATTGTTTTGTTTATAAAATACCTTTAATTTTATTTTGCCTGTTTGTTGGGCTATAAATGCATATTATCTGACTGTAGTAGCTAAGGGTAGATGGGTGTTATTTTTAGCATAAGGCTTAAAAACATCAGGACTGTGAATACAAAGAAAACATTTCTACCTTTACTTTAAAAGAATAATTAGCATGTTAATCCAAAGGAGAAATATTTACTTTTTGGTATTACTAGCCTTTAAAGAGTTTTTCCTCTTTATAAGTTTGTTTGACAACATCAAAAAAAAAAAAAAAAAAAAAAAAAAAAAAAAAAAAAAAACTACAAAAATATATCCTTGCAAAAAATCTGTAGAACACATTTTGCAGTTCTACCTAGTTACTGTAGACTTGTGTTAAAAATGTGCTAATAAAAAAACACATTCTAACAAGAATCTCTGGCGCCTTGTACATATGTTCTAAATATCAACTAGTGGGGCTGAATCATGCGCCGATTGTGAGCAGCCACTTGATTTCTCAGTAAATGTGTGGTGCACAAAACAAAATCTCTATTTATATTGACACTAATTAAATGGGCGAAATTTATTAAAAGCGATAGCATCGATATCAAATGGCTTTTTACCGATATCGTGATATTGATACTACCGATATCGCGATATCGAATTTCGGCTGAACTACTGATTTCAATGGCAGAACGGCTGAAATTTCGATATCGCGATATCGGTAATTTACCGATTTTAATAAATTTCACCCTAATTATTAAGAAGTATCAATAGGTTATTTGTCACAATCATCCAACAATGTTCCATCTGTGTGTGTTATATATGTTCTACTTTAGAAAATATTGCTAACATTTATTTGCATTGTAATACAAAATGAGAATTATTCCTTGTTTAATGACCTGGCTTATGAAGTGTGAATCCTGTATAGAAAATACAGTATAATGTACCTGACACCTTTTGCAAATCAAATATAAGTTGAACTAAAACATATTTGTACATTTTTATGTACAATAGTCAAACAGAATTGACTGCCATCATATAGCATTTGATCTATTGCCTTACAGTGCTTGTAATTTTAAAACAAATTAAGGTTGTAAAATATATTTGTATCAATATTTTATGTATTTTCCAAAAGTAAAAGTAGAGTAACTGTTTTCCATCTATCCAGGTAGACATGGACTACTATCTGTTTGATCTGGAACAAAATCATATATATTTGTTATAATGAATTAACAACATCAATGCTAAAGGAGTTTCATGGCCTTTATAAATAAAGTATTGCAAATGGTGTAAAGGCTAAATTGGCACCAGAAACTAGTCTTCTATTCTACTTGTAATCTACTTCTGAGGACACCTGAAGAACTGGTGTTAATTTCCATGCTAGACTAAAATAATGTAAAATGTTTTGTATATACCAATTATTAAGTGGTGGATGATTTTTATTTCAAATTAAAATATACTGCCTTTGCAGTTCAAAACATCCAGCAGTACAACAGATCATTTGGATTTGCATTGTTCAAATAAGTCTTTCTTAGTTACTTTATATTTATGCATTACTCTTGAAGAAACGACATGGAATATACACCTTGCATGCCACTTCTAGGGGGGAATTCACCATTCAGCGAAGTGAGCTCCGAATCCTTCGGCTCACTTCGCAAATGGTATTATGTGCTCGCTGATGTCCGCTGAGCTGCTTTTAATTACATTCATTATTGTCTATGTTTCAGAACAAAATACTCTGTGTGGATTATCCCTCAGCAAATCTCAGTTGACTACAAACTGTAATATATGGGAGATATTTAAAAAAGTAAAAAGCTTTTTCCACCACTTAACATTAGAGAAGCAGTGTGTTTTTATTTTTATTATGCCAGAATTGTCCATTAAATGTCTTTTCTTACCATCTTGAATGTTTTTTTTTTGTTTTTTTATCGTTTAAATTGTTGGAAACCTTTATAAATATCCTCCACATTTGCTGAATACAAAACTGTCTGGTTGTTTAGACAGAGGCACTGAAGAGCAGTGAAAAGTTAACCTGAAGATTTGAGAATGAAGGAAGTAACGAACAGGAAAGATGCCGGGATCATTGTACAAACCCCAAAATCAGAAAAGTTGGCACGTTGTGTAAATCGTAAATAAAA
>WMED01007607.1:0-12026 GCA_019650415.1 Pipa parva
TCCTGATTTCTCTCCTCAGCCCCTAATTTGCCCCTCCAAGCTCCTGCTGTCCACCCCCACACCCGATTTTTGCCCTCAGCTCCTGGTTGTTTTCCCACCCCCAGATTGCCCCGCAGAGCCGCCAATTCCTTCGCAGGTTTCCAGAGTGTCATTTTGGTTGGTGGTGTGTGTCAGGATTTTGTAAATGTAAAAAATGTGCCGCGGCTCAAAAAAGGTTGAAAATCACTGGTGTATACAATCCAGGCACTGGGTAGCAACTTCATTTAGGATTCTTTCGTGACTGCCACAAGTTTCTAAAAATAATACAAATACCAGGTACCAGGTGTGTGTATATAAAGCCAAATGAAATGTATGTACTTTGATAAAGGTTTTCCAAGAGTTCTTGTCGTAACACTGCACTGGGTTCCTAAAATAGTCTTGAAGGGACCAGAATTTTCTATACAGGTTGTAATCTATAGGGATTGATCTGGAAAAAGAAAAATGTAAATTTTATGATGCTTTGCAGATTATGGTCAGAAAGTGTAATACAAAGATGCTCCTGTATTTTAGTTACAGACATAACGTTAAGATGGGCCTAAGTGCAGATGTGACAACCTATGCCAATCATGGTTGTCCAGCTGGTAACCCTCAATGGTGGAACTCTCCTCAATCAAAACAATGTTGGAGGGTCACAGTTTTTTTCTGCTTCTAAAACTATATGAACCATTCATAATTTTAGATTTATGTTTTCTTGTCTCAAAAGAGATTCACAGACTATGGATGGCATGTGAAAGACTTTCTACTAGATAGAATGGTTTCACTGAATGTGGAAAAGCATTTTAAAACAAAGCCAACTGTAAGAAATTGTACAAATTCTTTAAACCACTTTGTCCAGCGATGTTGATTTTAATACTAGCAACTTTACAATGCTACAATAATAACTATAGTGGCAAATTACATTTGTCAAATAGCGCTGCAGAAAAACAGCCACATAATTTTGTTTTACAATTCTGAACCAATTCAGTAAAGACTCCGCAAACTTACGAATTAGTGGGAGCCTCGTCATCTCCCATTTCACCTTCTTCAATTTCCATGCCGTCATCTTTCTCTTCCACTTGCTGGAAATAAAAAAGCCACAAAACAAAATAAAATGTGTATTCTTCTGTCTCTTTTAAAAGCTTCAACTATAGCACCTACATTGTAGATTATGAAAGTTCAGAGGGCAATACTGGACAGGAGAATCATACCATCCAAACATACAATTCCAAAGACCTTAACAACATGACTATTTCTAGGTAAGACCAGGCTCTTTTAAATGCAAAACTTTGACTGCCATGCAAAAATAAAGACAGTTGGAAGGTGTAAATATCCCAGATACATATACTAAATCAAAGCAGTAAACAATATATGCAAGGGGGTGCCACATACCTTCTGTCCCAGTGTGCTCTCCTGCTCATTGGCGTTAAATACGGTGACATTCTCAAGGTTAAACTGCGACTGTAAATTCAAGCCTTTAATAAAAACAGATTGCTGTAGAAATTAGACTTGCACTCACGGTCATTGAAAAAACAAAATTTATCATTGTTGACTCTTACCAGACTTTTCAGAGAGGGGAAACAATCGGGCAAGAAACAGCTGAATTCTTCCACAGAAAACAGTGTTTTGAGACTTTGAAAGTCTTCGTAAAAGATCTAAAAACAAGCAAAAGAATATTGAAAGAGGACCCCCCCAACTTGAATCACATACTGGCATCCAATTTAAATCTACATTGGACCACTATTTATATGTTTTGCTGATATGCTTGAATTTCACAGGTTTATTTATTTAAAAAAAAAAAAAAGAAGGGATTAGTGTGATATAGTAAAATGTGTAGAAATAAATAGTAAATCTTTAAATAATGTTTTTTCAATGGAGAAATGTGTATTGATGGGCCTATTATGTTTAGGGTGCTTTTCCTCTTTGAAACACCTCATAAAAGGAGCGATGACCCCTCTTATTGTTATGCACATGGCCAAGATTAGGGGTAGGCTGCTGCCTATGCTGCTGGGGGGTGGAGGGGGCTCTCCTAGTGGGAAAACACCCCTCCGTACCCTGCCTCAGCTCACCTTTTTGTAAGCAGCTTGGTTGATGGTAGCGCTGTCAGCGCTACAGCAGTCTTAAAGCGAGGACAGCCTGGGCAGGTGAGAGAAGCTGCACAGTACAGGGAAAGAGGGGTTTAAAGGCTGCACAGTATGGGATGGGTGGTGAAGAACAGTATGGAGAAAGGAAGGTTTGGGGGTAGAAGGGATCTTACAAATTGCTGCGATGTGCACCTTAAACCTTTTCACCTGCTGAGCTGTAGGGTATTATATGGGAGGACTACTGCACTGTATGGGGTACTATGGGGGAAAAACTACTTTTTAAACTAAATTATTTTTTTAAACATAACTAAAAATGTAGCTGTGAATTTCTATACAAGCTGATTTGATTGATTTCACAAGTGTTACCCATAATACTTCAGAAGAGGTAGTTCTGTTATGCGAGAATAAGGAATTTAACTAACTCGAGGCAGGGCTGGTGTTGAGGTGGTGCCCATATACCTGTCTGGCCATTGCCCAACAAACATACTAATACACTGGATGCCAATTTTAGCTTTGCCCAGGAACCCACTCTGTATAAAACTGCCCATGACTGGAGGATCCATTCTGCCATGTATGTAAAGCTACCAAAAGTGGAATATTTGCATGAAATGAATTTAAACAAAAACAACTTCTTGGCATTTTCACTTCAACAATAACAATACTGGATTTCTTTTTATTCTAGCTTCAGTGGACAAAACGTTTCTTTATGTATAAGAATGAGAAAAAAACAAAAACACCTGGGGCTCTTACCATTACACATCCTCAGCAAGTAATTTTTCCCAGCTGAATAAAATGTGTTCTAAAACAAAGCAAACAGCATTAGTTCAGAATCTGCATGTGCAGTGCTTTTAAAACCAGAATTTGATTTGTGTTTGTTTTACATTTAGCTGGTTGTAGCCATAAAGGTAAACAGTCAACAGTCATCTGCTCCATTCTTTTCTATGGAACTTTAGAGATGATACATCAAAGAAGTTCCCCAAAAAGCCCAACAGAAGCACTCAAACAAAAAAACAAACAAAAATCAATAAAACACAGGGACTTTAAATCCATTTTTACATGTCTTGCACATTAATAACTGTTTGTGTGTGATGTACGCAACAAATTCCACTATCAATACTCTAGAACAGAGGTCGGCAAACTTTGCACAGAAAAGAGTCATTTCGCTCCCTCCTCATCCTCCATAATTTTGTGAAGCTGCAAAGGGGGAGAAGCACCTGCTCCCGATCACATGACCTGCTGACGTATCAGAAGAAGTGTCGGAGGTCATGGGTGGGGAAGGGCGAGGGAGATGCACTCTCTGTTCGTTGGGAGTCAAAAAGGCACTACTGAAAAAAGGAAATGAACAAAAAAATAAGGACATTTGCAGAAGACTAAGGGGGGAATTCACCACTGTGTGAAGTGAGCTCCGAATCCTTCAGCTCACTTCGCACAGACTGTTATGCCTTCGCTGATGTCCTGCACGTGGACATAAGCAAAGCACTTTAAAGGGATTCCAGTCTCGGCGAGACCACAATCCCTTTAAAGCGCTTGCTGATGTCCGCGTGCAGGGCATCAGCGAGTGCATAACAGTCTGTGCAAAGTGAGCCAAAGGATTCGGAGCTCACTTCGCACAATGGTGAATTCCCCCCAAAAGTGGACAGCCAGGTTACAGAGCAAAGTTCTATAAACTGAGCAGTTTAACTGAGCAGACTATTCAGCAAAAATATCTTAGTTATATTGCAGCAATGTGGCAAATTCATTCAAAGATTCTGACACAACACCTCCATGTTTATTACTATGCGGCAAATGCGATAACAATTCAGGTGTATGTATCAAGGTTCCTGCTACTATTCTTAAAAAATTTCATTAAAATAATTTAAAATCACCAAAATGTGCCATCATATGCTAAAAACTGTCATTGCCATTGAAATATTGTTATTTAGGTGACTATTCCAGGTGAAAGTACTGGCGACCAAAATGTAACAACATGCTCTTTCCTTTCTTATGATAATTCCTGCTTGCTGTCAATATGATAAACATTAATACAGAAAGTGATAGTGACATTGTCTCCTTTAAACTTATCCTCTTGAAGATAACATTAAATTACCTCAATACGACTATTCATAACAAATTTTCTACAATACACCACTGCTACTATATCCGAATATGCTCAGAAAGCACTTTGGAACAAAAAGACACTTTAGGAAATATGCAGAATTAACTTTAATACAAAGTGGCGATTTGTTACAATGTATGGCGCATTCACTCTTAATGATTAAGCCCCTATGTATGCAATGTAAACATCTTTCTACCATATCAAAAATCATCAGTCAAGCATGGGAGGGGGGGGGGGGAACTACAATGGGTAAGTATACCCATATTTGAAGCAAAAACTGCTAAACTTCTAAAACTAAGTTTTAGAGATTACTTTTTTCTGAAAACAAGTCACTAAAAATTTTTTTTAAAAAGGGCACTGTAATATGGCCAAAGGAAAATAATATGTAATAAGGCCAACATACAAACACGGCTGTTTTTAAATTGAAGAATGAAATTAAAACTTTAAAATAAAGGGATGTTCTTTTCAACATTGTTGTTTGCGTGGATAAGAATAAAATTAAATACCTCTTTGTTCTATCCCCCCAGGCAGTAATCTTATTGGCACACCATCCGCTTTTTCCTGATTGGCTGTGAGCCAGTGATGTTGTGGCCTAACACCAGCGATCAGGTAGGGGAAATGGAAATGGAGGAGAGCTGGTTAACTGGGATTCGAGGACAGGAACAGGACAGAAAAGAGGACTTTCTTGTGTAATCCTGGACACTTGGGGCGTATGAAATTATATAGTTACACTGTAAACTGGGTCTGCAAAAATAACCCTTTTCACACAATACCCCCAAGAGTTCTATTCCAGAGAAAGGCCAAAATCTATCTAATGCACTATTTTATTGTTGCCAGATATTTGTTAAAATATTTAATGAAATAAATCCATTGTGTGACAGGACATTCCACTTTTTGTGTGTGAATTATGCAAACAGCACTAAAACACAAGTAAGTGAATTAGATTTGTGAATAAAACACATTACTTACAGATTTCCAAGTGCCAACATTTTTTTCAACAAAAGTGAAGATCTTATCACAGTTGGCTAGAGGCAGACAGTCAAGGACATCTCCCAGAAGAACAAATGGTGTGGTCGCTGTACAAATACCTTAAGAAAATGAAAGTTGTTAAGCAATGTGCAATATTCCAAAACTTGTACTAAGGCTAAATGAAATTTATAGGGAAAAAATATTAAGGAGTTAAAAAGTTTTTTAAAAAAAGGAGAAAATGAACAAAATAAGTATTCTCTTTTCAGATATAATCTATAATAAACAAGCAATCCTTATCATAGGCCTCTTTCAGACTACCAAAATGGTTGAAACTGTGATAGTCTAACAATCTGAAGTAATTTTCATGTGATTAACAGGATTTTTTGCAGAAAGTAATGTCAAATGCACAAACATACAGATCTCATGTGTTTGCAACCCCATAAGGGATGAATAGGGATTCAAATGTCAGACCAACTTGCAGGACTGCATAAGAGTTGCAACACACTACAGATTTGTTAGACAATGCAGGTCTGATTAGATGAATGCAGTTTACATCAACAACAATCATATATAATAAAAAAATCAGTTTCAGAGAACATCATTTAGTTGCCCATCATATGGTGAACCCATGTCTACAAAGTGTTTTGCACTCAGTCAAGGCCCCACAAATGCTTGGACTAACTGGAGGTTCGTCTGGTGGGCCACTCAACCCTGAGTACTATGAAAGGTCAATCTCTTATGAAATTATGCTTATCATATGTACATGGCTGTGATTTAGGAGACATTCCCATCCAGTGCTTGAGAACGACTGGTACATTTCAATCACAGCACCCCAAAAACTGGGACACCTGCTGTTTCCCTTCCAGATAATTCACCAACTTTTAGCATAATTGTATATTCTATTTTTTATTTTTATAACTATTTATTTTCCTTTCTAGGTTAATTTTCTAAGACACTAAGCAGTTATTATGTTTTGTTGTAAATATGGTATTCCATTAGTGATCTCTTCCAGGATGAGATGTGCAAAGTTAATCAGATTGGTGTTGATTGATTATGTGGACTGGTGACTTTTGTAAGACTTTACTCAGATGCTTGTGCATTCAGTTTTACTGCAATTATACTGTTCTGTAAGACGTTACCCAGAAATTTGTGCATTTTACTACTACTGTACATAAATAGAAAACAGGTAGGGCTAAACAATGCACATTGCAAACATGATATCTGGATTCTATGACTTAAGACACACAAACTAAATCTTGTTTCTTGTACAATACTTACCATCTGTAACCCCATTTATTGCTAAAGAAATTATAGCAAGGCAGTTGTCACATGACACTTGATTTATCTGTAGAGACAAAAAAAAATGGTTGGCTGAAAAAATAACATGTATTAAATTCAATTTAAATACAATCATACTATTGCCATCAATTTTTATAATACATATACAAGTGCCATAAGGTGTATAGAGAGATGGAAGATACATAACCCCTCTAAGAAGGGTTTGCATATTTATTCAGAATTTTATAGTGCAATAGAATGCAATGTTTCCTTTTATGCTCCCATAGCAGCTAGAGCTGTGTAATCAGTCACAGTACCTCTGTCAGAGTGCATACATTAGTTGTGAACTGATCAACTAAGTCAAAGACCTGTCCCCCACTGGATTTTCTTAAGGCTGACAAGCATTAAAAAAAAAAAAAATCCAAGTTTAAGTATGTATGTACATACATATGTATAAATTCATTTGAATAGCGCTACTATATTACGCAGCTCTTTTCAGAGATTGATCATTCACTTCAATCCCTGCCCTGTGGAGCTTACAATCTAGTTCAGTCACACACACGCAAACACAAATATATGTTCTTTTTTGGATTGTGGGAAGAAACCGGAGTGCATGGAGGAAACCCACGCAAGTGTGCGGAGAATATACAAACTCCATGCAGATGAAGTCCAGGGTGGAATTGGTTCCAGGACACAGCGGCAAGACAGCAGTGCTAACCACTGAGCCACCACACTGCCCCGTGTAAAATTATTTTAAAACGACTCCCAGAGGTTTTCTTTTTTCAGTAAAAACATTACATTTTTAATTTCTATTAACTTCCTTGACAAAAACAAATTTACACCTGAAATACTGTGTATATTGGATTGATAATTAGTAACTGCCCATAATCATACCTTAAAAAATTTGTGACAAAAATAAAATTCATCTCTACCCATTAGCAAATAATAAAGACAACAAGATAACACATTGTAAAACACAGTGGCTTGCAGGAGACAATGTAATAAAATGACACTTACAATTTCCTCCTCCAGAACAATCCTGAATACTTGATCAAGGGTCAGCTTCTTCTCATTTTCACTACAACACAAAAAAGCACAATTTGTGAACAAAAAATAAGAAGAGGGTTCACTTATCTGAAATTATAGCCTAATGCTTTAGGGTCCTCACCTTCCAGGTAGTTGGCCAAATGTATTCAGCACAGGTTTAATATTCTTGCATACCACTGCTTCTCTAGTGGCAGTCTAAAAAACAAAACAAAAAAAACACAGAAATATCTTAATTAAATGCATGCTCACTTTTCACAGTATTAACATAACTGCATATCTTAAGCAGAAATCAAGAAAATCATAAAGATAAAACAAGCATCTTCTGAATTAAGTTTTTAAAACAGCAAAACAGAATACAAGAGTTAAGGGTGTGAAGAATTTAAAGGAACAGTCTGGGCAAAATTTAAAAAAATGCATATGTTAATAAATACGAATTACTAACTTTTATTAAATGCATTTTATTTTCAATTTTGGCCCTAAAATGAAATATCTTACCTGTTTAGAAGTAGCACTTCCGTGTTTACGATTTCATCTTCATCTATGCCACCGACTCTAAGGTGTCCTGGAGCTGAAACGTGTTCTTCTCCTGTCAGTCTGCAGCCCGGCGCCGGCATCTCCTAATCGTCACATGGGAGAGCGGCGCATCATCAACCCGTCTCCCCTTGATGATGCGCCGCTCTCCCATGTGACTAATAGGAGATGCCGGCGCCAGGCTGCAGACTGACAGGAGAAGAAAACGTTTCGGCTCCAGGACACCTTAGAGTCGGCGGCACAGATGAAGATGGAATTGTAAACACGGAAGTGCTTCTAAACAGATAAGATATTTCATTTTAGGGGCAAAATTTAAAATAAAATGCATTTAATAAAAGTTAGTAATTCATATTTACTTAACATATGCATTTTTTCAATTTTGCCCAGACTGTTACTTTATGATACATTCAAATTCAGTATAGTGTCACTATCATATTATATTAAGAACACAATACTATAACAATTTTAGTCAATGTTGCCCTTACCTTAGGGAAGACACCTGATAAGGCATTCCCATGACTGAAGATTACTGCTAAGTGTAAAGTCACAAAGTGCTTTTGATTATTTTGACACCAATTTTACCACTGGCATGAAAATGTCTTGTCTGACATTGCCCTTATATAGTAACCATATTGAATGGCTTATTACATTGTGGCCTGAAAATTAGTTAATTGCAGACAGATCATATACAAAAATAGACAAATTTTTATTTTTTTATTAAAAACAAAGAATAACAGCATATAGTTACAAAAATAAGTTAAGCTAATTAACTTTTCCAGAAAGACAGAAATTACATCTGCACATTTTTTCAGAGTTTAAGGGGGTTATTCACTAAGGTGCGAATTGGACTGTTGAATTCTCAAACAGCGGATTCCCACAGCAAATCTGCAACCGTAACAATTTCCCCATTGTAAAGTCGCAACCGCGCCAATTTTTAAAGTTGTAACTGCAACACTTTTC
This sequence comes from Pipa parva, assembly GCA_019650415.1. Lineage (NCBI taxonomy): Eukaryota > Metazoa > Chordata > Amphibia > Anura > Pipidae > Pipa > Pipa parva. Next base: position 8,980 of record WMED01007607.1, read on the forward strand.
CATAGTGAAGTCGCAACTGCGACAATATTCTCATTATAAAGATGCAACTGCAACAGCAGCAGTCTACTGCGACTGTCTTTAGTTGGCGAATTCACATCTATAAGCAACAATTCGGGTTTTAGTGAATAAATCCCCAAAAACTAAAACCCCTGTTAGTGACATACTCTGGAATTTTACAATGTAACACAAGCTTTCACTAACATACATCACCATCTTTAGACAAGTTTCAGACTTTTGATTACCTGTCAATAGAAGGCAGTTAGTTCTATTGAATATGTGACTTTCAGAAAAGTACCCATTTGTCAAAGAGAAATAAACTGGGAATATGTCTTAAATGAATTATTGAATTTGTTGAAGTTTTACAAAATTTGTACACTGTAACCTTTAAATCTAGCATGTATTGTAACTGCAGAAATTATTTGTAAAAAATGTTTCATTATTTAAGAGTAAGGAGAGAACTATAGACTGATATATCTCAATTAACATCCCCTAAAGCTGACCAGTTTTGTATGAAAAGAAAAAAAAAGATATTTAAATACATGCCGACTACTTCTAAAATCTTTAACAGAGCAGTATTGTTATAAGAATAATGACTGGGTCCAGTTACAGCTGATAAGTGAGAAAGTTCTTTTACAAATTGCAACTTTTTGAAGAGAGAAAAAAAAAAACCAGAGTATAAAAAATCTCAGTACCCAGTTCTAAATTCAGGATGTTTTAAAAACACCAAGATAGTCACAGGGTATCCAGGTATCCAACAAACAGACTCAGACAATTCAGCAGTAGATTCCTGGGGAGCATCCAAACAAACAGCTCAAAACTACAAAAATGACTGAAAATGAACTTGTTGTGATACAGATCTTACTTGCACCACCTCTATCCTATAGCATACAGGATTCTGCGCAATGACACAACATCTGGACATTCTACTTGTAAATGATAAGGCAGTATACAAACTGATCATAGTAATATATGAATATACTCTCTGCCTGTGTGGGGGATTTGGGATTCATAAAGCTCTCCGGCACTACGTAACATACTCTGGAGCACACAATATGTTAACATCCTTAGCGCCAAAACTCACCGTCAACTTGTTCTTTGCTTCAGGTAAGCTGAACAACATAGCAGACATAGTCTTCCTTTTCTCCACACTGCCGTCGCTGTGTGATGACGCCATGCTATTACCCTCCACTGCTCCATAGGTAACCGCTTCCGGCACTCTTGCCGCTAGAGCACTGATATCTCTATGGTGGTGGCGCTTCCGGCACTCTTGCCGCTAGAGCACTGATATCTCTATGGTTGTGGCGGTTCCGGTATAGAGAGCTCAGTGCCTGTGCATCTGATTTTGAGCCATTGCAGTTTCTATATGTTTGTTGAGGCAGAACATGGTTTATGAAACTTAAACTTCCCCCTTTTTCACCTCCAAAAACGAGCCTGTTGAAGCCAGTGGAAAATACTGTTTATTTCTACTTGCAGCGATTTAATGTACAAATGTGTTTTTTTTTTTTTGGATTCTATGGACACTGAAATGGGAGATACTACAATACACAGTATAATTACGGACTATGCTATGCCTGAAGAAGTGGTCTGGAAAGCTTGCATTTACCATCTATTCAGTCAGCCAATGAAAAGTATCACCCATACTCTACTTGTCTCTGCTTTTTTGTATTTGTCATTGATCATATACTTGTACTCTTGTAAATTATCATTTTTTTTCTCATTGTATTGAAATAAATGATATTTATAAGATCATATATGCAACTAAAGTGTTGTGACCCCATCAATAATAAGAATGAGATTAAGAATAATGTTGGTGAATCAGAGGCACACTTGTATGTTTGTATAACTATTTATAAAGTGCCACAAATTGACCACACTTCTTTAGTTTACAGTAATGAGATGCATGTAGTAGACATAGATAACTATATGCCATGTGGTGTATGTTAACTATTTACTACCCTACCACACATATTATTTTGAATGTCCCCTATACATGAAGACTGTAAAATTACCAAATGTGGGAACTTGCTGGGTTTGAAACTGGGGTCTCTGTGATAACCCTCAAGTTCCCCCCCACTCACCCCCACCATGTAAAACAGGAAGCCCTGCTGCCTGAATCCCCCACCCCAGAGCATAATGCTAAATTACATTTCGATTTTAAATGTTATATCTATTCCCTGTTCCTAGTGATTTTATCCTGTGGAAACCTAAACCAAGTGAACACTTTTGGTAGAACTAAATTAGACAGAATGACTTTATAAATAGTGAAAAATGGTGATATATATATTGCCAAAGTATCACCAGCTTTTTAACAAGTCATATAAAGTTTTTCAACTTTTATAAATGTTTCCCAAGGTATTATTAAGACCTTTTTTTCTTTAGCAGTTTGCAGGAAAAGTGTCAGGCAGAATTAAGATGAACATTCCATTTAACTTGAGATAGCGCACCTACCTTTCCACATGCAGTTGTTACAAAACTTTCATATATATATATATATATATATATATATATATATATATATATTCTTTTGATGTTTGTTAGGCAATAAGAACTAGTACTAAAAAGTAAGTTTCCCTTCTAGCAATGTTGTTGATTTACATGATTTCTACAGCAGATGTCAGTATTGCTGTCCTTATTAGCAAGCAAACCTAAAAAAAACCAAACTTTTAAGCTATTTTAGAATTCTATTGCTGGAATTTTCCACTCCGATTTTTTTAAATACATATGACTTTACTGTTATTGCTAAGTTTTTTTTTTTATTATTTAATTTTTGAGCCACTTTTTGATTTTGCAAATTACAGTTCTTGATGAGTAAGGTAGGTAATGTCAACCACACAAGCTGTTGAAAATCTTGTATTATGCCTTTTATATTTACTAAAATGGTTTAAAGTGCCCAAGTTCCCTATTTTTATCAAGAACTATAAGAAAAAACTAGGCTTTTAATATTTTAGTATCTGACCTATAATATATCACTAGTATATCGATATAACATCTAAGGAAGGCAGTAATTTTTTGATATTTAATCAGGAAAAGTAAAGAGTTAGGGGGTA
>WMED01007608.1:0-17502 GCA_019650415.1 Pipa parva
TGATTGCCATATTTGGAGTCGGGAAGGAATTTTTCCCTAATATGAGGATAATTGGCTCCTATAGTGTATAGGTTCTCCCTGGGTCTTAGATGGGTGTTGTACTAAATATTAACGCTCAAGTTCCTTCATTGGAGAACTGTGAAATCTCCCATATGTGTATTCCGCACTCATGAAAATAATGAAACCTCGTAAACGCAGCTGTGCTGCAACCCTTTATTGGGTAATCAAGTGAAATAACACTACATGTCTCGGGCATCCTGTCCTTAAATGGCAAGTTGCCCGAAACATGTAGTGCTATTTCACTTGATTACCCAATAAAGATTTGCAGCACAGTTCCATTTGCGAGGTTTCTTAATCTTCATGAATGCGGGATAGTTGGCTTCTGCCTCATGGGTTTTTTTTGCCTTCCTCTGGATCAACACTGCAGGTAAGTACGCTGAACTGGATGAACTTGTGTCTTTTTTCAACATTATAAACTATATATAACTGCTCCTGTCAAAAAAAGAAGGCTACAACAAAAGATAAGGAATTTGATTTCAATAAAAGCAGTTTTTTTTTGTTTTGCAGGAATAAATGTCATAATTATTTAAGTTAAAACTTTCTTAATGCTGCTGTGTCTGGAAGATTGTGACAGCATAGAAATAGCATTCAAACCAAGGAAATGGGAACAGACTAAAAGGTAGTACGTTTGTCTGTTATGCAATAAAGCACAAGCACTAAAATGGGTGTGCACTGTTATGTTGTATATTAGTGTGAAAAACTTTTTGGCAGTGACCTGTGGATAAGCTGTCAGTCTTTTGAAGTATAATAATTAACATGTGGGTGTGTGGCTATGACACGTAGGCCTGAGAACAGGGGTGTAACTATAGGAGTTGCAGCAGTTCCAACCAGCCCCAAGCCCCTAGGGTAGAGGTTCTCAACTTGTGGGTCACAACCCCTTTAAGGGTCAAACAACACTTTTACAGGGGTCGCCTACGATCATTGGAACACGCCGCTCCTCTATTAGTCTACAGCAGGGGTCGGCAACCTTTTTTGGCTGAGAGAGCCATATACATGTGGCTCTTCTCAGCCCTTTTGAATCTGATGCTGCTGATGTCATATGTGACATCACACATAGCTGATGTCAGCAGCTCCAGATTGATTAGCAACCTGGAAGCGCTGAGAGAGCTTTGTCTCTACAGCACTTGCCAGCGATTAGCCGTCAGACTGTAACGAGCGGTGCTTGCATGTCAGCACTGCTCGTTACAGTCAAAGAGCCAGATGCAGCCATGAAAAGAGCCACGGGTTGCAGACCCCTGGTCTACAGGCTGTCTGCCCTCATACACTTATGTTCGGCATGATAATGTCATCGCGGGAGGGTCGTGTCTAATGGTAAGTTGAGAACCTCTGCCCTAGGAGCACAGTTGATTAGAAAGGATTACTGTGATCCCTCTGCAACCGTGCACCATCTGAGCAGGAGGAGTTTGGCACTGCAAAAGGGGCACTGGTGCAGATAATATAAATATAATATAAATCACAATCTCTACCAAATTCTCAAGGTCCATTGAGGTCAGTCACTGCTATGCTATGCTACTGCTGACTGCAGTGTCAGACTGAGGCATCTCGGCAACACCGCAGAAGCTGATTACAAGGACCCACAGCCTACTAGTTCCCACAGACACCAGAACCATCCTAATAAATTATTACAAGGGAGCCAATAGCCCAAGTGACGGTATAAATAAAGGTATCTAGCGACCTGCAAATGTTACCGGGACCCATCAGATGGGCCACTCTGACCCTCATCATCTGGTCTCTCAACGTGTGGGGGACAAAAAGGATAAAGTAACACACAAGAAAATAGTTACACAATATTGGGGGTTATTTATCAAGCATTTTTGGGATTTTTAAAGATCGAAAATAACTTTTTGATCTAAAAAAAAAAAATGCATATTTCTTACATGGCACAAAGAGTATTTTTAAATAGGCAATACCGACATAATCAAATAAAGTCTGTTCTTCCAGCAATAGGCTTTAAAAAAAAAAACCTTTTCGATTTTGATAAATATCCCACATCTGACACCAGTACTGTATAATATACAGTGTATATGCAGTCTCAGCTGGGGGTAAATGGATAGGAGTATATTATTTATTACATTTTATCATTAGCATGCACAGTGTCAGGGTGTGGAAAACCTAATAATTACACAGAGAGAAAAGAGAATATATGGAATATACAGCTACACCCTGAAGCAGGTCATGTAACTTATTTTCACAGCAGATCAGTACCTTATCACTGGCGGAGGGATACCATACTGCTTGCTCAGTTATCACTGGCGGAGGGATACCATACTGCTTGCTCAGTTGTCACTGGCGGAGGGATACCATACTGCTTGCTCAGTTATCGGACCCCAAGCAGGGATTATGGGGTTTTTTTTCCTTACTTCTTCCCTCCGCAACTAGTGATATCTTTTGTCCATTCGACTCCTCCTCAAAACGGAGAAAAGTAGCAGGCAACGCCGGTGCTTCTACAGCAACAGCGGGCCCAGGGAATAAGGCGGAGCTTTCGCTCATTGGTGGATTAAACCAATGGCGTAGGAAGGCTCTAATCTCTAAAGAGCAATAAAAATGGTCGGCAACAGAGAAATCCGCGTCCATTTTGTTGGTTTGAAACCTATGCTGGGACGTTATGTGAGGGCGGAGGAAGCAGTGCTTTTGCTTACTATTGGCGGATACAGGTTCCAGCATTTACTCAGCCGGCGGCCAATCACCTAACTTCATTTTGGAATAATGGAGTATTTCTACTACATCACATGGGGTGATGGGATAATAGGATGTTGGGCTGGGGTATTTATACTAACCATGGACATTCTTATTGTGTAATATTGAGAGACAAGGAATAAAGGTATATTTTTCAGCAGTGTACATACGCTGATATAAATACAGACATCATTTTTGTCTGTGACATGATATGCTTGCCCAGCTAATCATTCTGTGATGAACAACTCAGCATTGATCCTGCACAATTCCCAATGCAATAATGCAACCAGGGTATTTAAATCAGTGGCTAAGCCTGGAAATGTAACTGGGTTTCCTGACCCTGAGGGGGTTATTCACTAAGGTGCGAATTCGACTGTCGAATTCTCAAACAGCGGATTCCCATAGCAAAAATTTGTGACAATTTTCCCATAATAAAATCGTAACAGCGACAATATTCTTATTATAAAGACAGGACTGCGAAAGTAGCAGTCTATTGCGACTGTCTATATCTGGCAAATTCGCACCTATACGCAACAATTCGGACTTTAGTGAAGAACCCCCTGAGAGCTAAAGGTCAAAACCCTTGATCATGTGGGGAAACTTTGTATGGTCCCTATTGTTCTACGTCTTCACCACTATAATTTTGCAGGACATTGCTTGTATTCCGCAGTTGTTGAGAAACTCTGGTCCCATCTCTCCCAGTATCTGTTGGATTTCATTTGTAAATGATATGTACACTACTGTATATTTCTTAGTGAGTTATACACACCACATCATTTTAAAGGGGAAGATCAGTCTCTAATTTAAAAAAATATATATAGTTTTTGATCCTGTGCCTCCCAAATGAGCATTTTACTAATATCATTTTTTTCAGAATTATGTACCAATCCTTATTGGCTGGCCCTTAACGGCAGGGGTCGTGGGGGGAGAGGGCTACAGTTTAACCCTCAGGGGCATTATCAATGCATTAATGGGCGTTTGTATGCTAAAGTCTAATAACTTATAGCAGCCAGAAGTTGGCTTTCATTATGCTAGTTACCCTATACCAGTGACCGCTGCTGGGTTTCTATGAGTTATTAGACCTCAGAAAAAAATGCCTCTGTTAAGGCATTCCCCTATGATAGGCTTGGTGCTCTGCAACTATGCAGAAACATCAACTAACCCCCTGCCAGAGAGTTAATGGTACAGTCTATATTTTTCTAATTCCTTTAATTACTTTTTATAATTTGGTGTAAAGTAAAATATCCAGTGTCATTAATTCCTTAAAATGCACCTGTCACCTCAAAACTCTAATACTAATTTAGGTTCTACTAATGGAATAAACGTTTTTGTAAATATATTTCTATTTTAAAAAAATGTACTTTTATACAGCATTTCACTCTGTCATCTTCCCTGTTAGACCGACCTTTCTTTCTGGAGTTGGTTTGAGCGGCACTAAATGATGAATGACATTATAGCTCCTCCAATCATGATCAAGATCTAGCCCTGCACCCAGCCCGACTCAGGAAAGAGAAGTCAGGCTGACAGGGAAGATGACAGAGAGAAATGCTGTATAAAGGTACATTTCTTTTAATACATATATATTTGCAAAAACATTTATTTCATTAGTAGAACCTAATTTAGTATTAATTTTGAAGTGACAGGTGCACTTTAATGACATTGAGTTAGACAGTGCCTGTGACCATGCTAAATGTAATACACTCACCCCACAGCATAGTTTAGGTGCTATTTATACTGCACAATGCTTTACAGAGCTTAACCATTCCCATCAGTCCCTGACACAATCACACTCACACCCAGGGTCCATTTGGTCAGGCTATAATTATATTTCCTCTATATATTTCAGATTGTGGGAGTAAAGCTCCACAGACACAAGGAGAAGATCCTCCAGATGATGGCCTAGGTGAAATTAAACCCAGGATCCCAACCCTGCTCTGCTAACTGCAGAGTCACAGTACTTCAAACTGGGTACATGTTCACTATGATTCTTTAGCAAATGTTTATTGTGTTTATACAACATGTTGCACCAGCCTACTGCCCAAGAGAGCCATTAGACACTTTCCAGATGTCCAGAACTGTGCACTAATTGGCAGAGATTCCCCAGCAAAGTGTGAGTGATTCCTTTCATAAATGCAGGCATAACCCCCCTTGCTGGCCAAAATGTGCATGTTGTCAAGATATTTGCAAGTGCTGTAATTTAACAGCTTGAATGTAGCCACACATACAGTATATACGAGTTGTGCATGGGTAAAGTGAAAAAATGCCTTCATCCACTTAAGGTATAGGTTTAAAGGAAAACTAAAGCCTTAAATACATTGAGGGGGTCTTACATTAAAGGGAAAATTCGCCGAGCATAGTGACGGTTTCTCTTCGCGCCACTGCGATCAGGAAGACACAAATTCACTTTTTGTTCATGAAGCAGCGAACAGTGACAGATGCGGTCGCATGCGTAGTCAGTGGGACAGTAGTGGGATGAGAATTCATGTGGAGTGAGGCGAATTCGACAAGTGAAGGGGAGCAAAATCAGTGTCATCATATCCCACTAACTGTATATAAGTGAAAAATACTTATTTTTACAATGTCACCTTGTGCTTAGTTCATGTTTAGCAGTAGACTCATTTAGTCGCCGTCACCATTGTTACTTTTGAATAACAATTGTTTACTATATTACAACATTGCGAGTTTTATGTTGGGAGGATTTCCCTAACAGCTATCCCCACTGGTGTGGACAGGTTTATTAGCAATACTCAGGACCATCGGACGAGAAGTAGATCTGGATCTCACCTATAAAGGACCCACAGTGGAACCTTGATACCAATAACAACCACCCCTACCGGAGAGGACAGGATTAAAAGGAATCCTCAAGACTCCTGGATGACTAATAGCTTTGGATCTCACTTATAATGGATCCATTGCTCTTCCACCTTCTCACCCACTCTACTACAGTGATTACTACACATGAGTCTTGCACATTTATACACCTAGAAGTCAAGCACTGCACTCCTAACCCCACGTTACATCACAGCCTCCAGTTACATCAGCTTTGAGGGCAAAGATCATTAGTGCCATAGGGCTGGATCATCCTAAACTGGCATAGTAAGCTCTATAGATAAGGTACATTGTTGTAAGAACAAATCTTTACCAGGCTTTAGTTCAGTTCCCCTGGTGAGCCCTAGTACCAGTCGGTCCATCGTGCTCTGGTCGGAGTGGGCCATAGGCCCCGAGCGAGCTCACCCAGCAGTCTGGACATTCTCCATTTGACATAGGTCAGCAATGGAGCCTTCTAGTGGATCCACTCTCATTTTTCCAACGCTGACCACAGCCATAAAAAGACCTGTGTGCAACACACACCAGTGGTATAGCTAGATGCCTCGGTACCTTCCCGTTGCCCCCTTTCATGCCCCGTCAGGCCACAAAGGAACTTGATCCAGGGGGCGCTGCAGCTGATGCACACTCTCCCTTAATAACCATTCACTATATCCCCTTACTCAATATGTACCATATAACTTTAATATCAGATTGCATATCTCAGCATGATCACCTAAGAGCTACTGAGATTTGTAGATTAGCAGCATCAGTCTGTGCATGCTAGCTATGGCTCTCTCTTTTTTTATACTGCTCTATTTATGATAGTATGTATTAACTGTATTGTATATAAAGATTATAGAATGGCCCTCAATATCCCCAAAATTCATCATATAAAGGAATGAACCAATGTCATTTTTTTACTGCAGTTCTTTCTTTTAAACACTGGGTGGCAGGGTTTTTACATTTTCTACTTGGTCACCTTTATAATAGATCTCACAAGAGGACTCATTTAATGGGGCTCTTCAGTATTTGTTTTACCATGCTTTGGGTAACTCTTTTGAGGAAAAAAAGAGTATGTTTGCTATTTACTTGGTTAACCTGTTCAGAAACAATTATTTAGTAAAGTGCTCTGGAATTCCTTGCCCCTGTTTCCTCTCCTGTATTGCTCTCTCCTGAGTCAGTGCACCAAGTGGCTGCTTCATTAACAGTTGCAAACACAGCAACCAATATGAACTACAATCCAAACTCCATTACACAGTTTCCAATTGGTCAACAGCTAAACAGAATTTGGATTCCAGTTCTGATTGGCTGGAGAACCCACACACTGTGTAAGTCATAGACACAATTTGAGCTGGTAGGAAGAGAAGTGAATGCTTTTTTTTTTTTTTTTAGAAAATATGCAAATTAGCTTCTTCAGAAGGAAAATAAATGAAATAGTCTGACTGCAAACTAAAAACATGGTTTTGTGAATGATGCCCAATGGTTTTTAGAGTGTCACACAAGCTCACATCGTCATAGAAAACCACTTCTAGATAGATCTGGGATTTTGCTTTATATTTAGGTATGGTGTCTGGACACTGTTTATAGGCATAGATACTGTATCTGGATATGGGTTTACTTTTATTTAATTAATTGTGTTTTTTTAAATGGGTTTTACCCAGCGCATGGCAATATTTGATGGTACCAAGCCCAGTGCCCCCTTTAGTTACACTACAGCCTGTACTTTTATCTCACTGACAATAGAATCCCCTAGTATCCTGCCAGTTCAGCACATTCCATGTGACGACGTAAATGATAGTAATGCTGGTTAGACTCATCATCCATAGCCCAGTACAAGGACAGCAATCTCTCATCTCTGATTAGAATGGACAGCATAAAGACAAGGGAACCCTTGTGGAGAACTGTGGGGACATTTCTCAGGTAGGCAGGATGCTAAATGACATTGAAATCAGATAGATGTGCCAGGGAATTAAGGAACTAGGGCAGTGGGGGTTTCGACCCCTTCTGGGGTCGAATGACAGTTTGCCAGGTGTCGCCTAACACCCCTTGGTATTGTCTCGGATTTTTGATACAATATTTCTTTTGTAAAGTTGCGACTGCGACAATGTTCCCATATGATTATGTGAAAATTGTCACAGTTGCGACTTTAAAATTGTCCTGGTCACAGATAAAGGGTCACAGCAAAAAAAAAAAAAAGGTTGAGAACCACTGAACTAGGGGGTTGCATAAATGTGTGAATTCGCCAGGTAAAGACAGTCGCAACAGACCGATGCTGTTGCAGTCACATCTTTATAATGAGAATATTGTCGCAGTCGCGACTTTACTATAGAAATATTGTCTCAGTCGCAACTTTAAAATGGTTGCAGTCGCGGATTTGCTATGGGAATCCACTGTTTGAGAATTTGACAGTCAAATTCTCATTTTAATTAATAACCCCCCTAATCTACTGCTGATTCTGGATTTCACTAGATTTGCAGAGATGTTGTTTTCACATTGGGAGATAGAGTTGGTACATTGCAATATTATCTATTGACTACCTACCCAGCGACACTGTGTATTTAGCACTCTGTAAAACACTCAGGGGCTTATTGACTAAAGTGAGAATTCTCAAACAGCGAATCCCCATAGCAAATCCGCAACTGCAACAATATTCCCGTAGTAAGGTCACGACTGTGACAATATTCTCGTTATAAAGCCGAGACTGCGACAGTAGCAGTCTATTGCGACTGTCTTTAGCTGGCGAATTCCCACTTTTACGCAATAATTTGGACTTTGGCCAATAACCCCCTGAATCACTTCAAAACTGTTTTTCTTCTAAAACTGTGAGAATATCACATTTCATCTGCTTGATGGGTAATATTCAGTCTGGTATATGTCAGTTATTTTGTGACATTCTGATGGCTCATCTGGAAAATTATTTTTTTCCTAAAACATCCTTTTCTTTCTGCTAATGAAGTTGCTGCGCAACTTGATGATTCTGTAAATTACAATTAATTGGCTGGGACATTCACCAATAAAAGTATATTCCACAATTGCTCTAATGCAGTGGTCGGCAAAGTGCGGCTCACGAGCCACATGCGGGTCTTCAGCTGCCGTGTTGTGGCTCGCAGCACATCTCCCTAGCTCCTCTCCACATCTCCATAGCCCCACCCATGATCTCCGATGCTTCTTCTGATTGGACATTGGCAGGTCATGCGACCGGAAGCATGCATTTCTCCCCCTTTGCGTCTCCACAGAAATTTGCCGGTGGAAAAGAGAGCAAAATGGCTCTTTCCTGTTGAAAGTTTGCAGATTCCTGCTCTAATGTAATAAATTCAGTTGATCTGCCTGTTAATGGGATGATTTTATTACATGTTACATTGTTGACGGCATGTTAATAAATCTCTTTAGGAGAGAAGCTTGTAAAAACAGTTTATTTCCTGGTAATCTGCCATGTGCAAAACACATGTTTTACAACTATTAGAAGTGAAGGATTATGTTTGGTACAATATGTGATTTTCTTTTTTTTAAGACAACTGGAGTAAATATTTATAAATTCTTTCATAGATAAACAGACTAGTTTATAATAGTTTATGCTATCATTTTGGACTGGGCTATCAATATGTGTATTAAATGACCAATCTTTTTTGCATAGCTGAAATATGTTGTGGAGCTTGTACTTGTGGAGTTTTATTATAAATAAATTCAGAAAATGTGGCGTTTAAAGGAGAACTAACATTAAAAAAAAGGGGTATTAAAAACTTACCTTATATTAAATTCCACCATTGCAGTCATAGCTTCATCTGTGCTGTAACTTCTCTTCACCGAGGCAGAGCTCACAGCACTTTGGCTGACACAAGAGACAGCGCGAAGCTCCACCCACTTATCAAATCAGCGGTGCAAATGGGTTTCAATGTCATCAAGTTCATTGCAGAGCCAATGAGAACGCTCCCTGCAATGAGCGTGATGATGTACTTGTTGCCCATTTATTAAACTGCAGCCGGTTAGCAGAGTGTGAATGTGGCACACAAGGTCTGACCTTTTTATTTTTAACTTAGCTGCTGCATCAGTGCAACACGGTCCTCCTTTCTCAAACCAATAACTTAAAAGCCAGTGCCCTGGATTGTCCCTGCATTTAAAAGGAAGGTGATACTATACCTGCCAATAGGCACCAGGTTATTACAATTCTTGGGTTGTGCGCAGGTATCATTGTTCCCCGATGGAGCTTTATATTGAATAACCAAAGGAACAGGTGCATCAAGCTTCTGGCCATTGTTTGTTTGACAAGCTTTGTGAAAAAATCTTTTCTTTCCATTGTTGTGAGCCATTAGATGAAAAGAGTGGTAAATTGTTAATAGTGATCTCCTGGGAGTTCATAACCAGGTGATTGCAACCAGCAAAGAGAAAGGCAACAGCACAAAGGAATATAAATAAAGAAGTTGATATTTTTGCTACTAACTTGCTGCATGGGAATAGCTGGCATGCCAATTCAAATGACAGGTTTTATTTTCAGACTTTACTGGTCCTTAGAGATGTAGGAATGTATACCTTTCGTGTGGCCCTGGAGTTAGGGACCCCATTATTTGTTTATGATTCTGATCATCCATCCCAGGGGGTCAAAAACCATGCATTTTGTTCTCTGTATGTGCAGTGAAATGCAAGAAATCTGGAGCACTTCCCTGTTGCCTAATGTATAGCTAACTTTAGGTTTATCGCCACCAGCAAGCCTTGCACGCCTAATGATTGCATAGAACACTATACAAGAGACAACACACCTTTGGTTTATATAAGGTTCACTAGGCAGGGTTAAATGAACCCATCATTGGATCTCTGTGACTGACACTTGCCAGGATATGCTCTGCAAAGTACCTCACTTTCTATCCCTAGGGGGGCTGCTATAATCATATAACATTACATAAAAAAGCAACCAGTGAAGAACTCTTCTGCTACCCCCTTCTTATTCTCTTCAATATGCATTTTTGAACTAATATTTATTTCAGTCCACATGTGACCGTTTTAGTTGTTCACTTGGTGAGAGACGTGGCCCTTGAGAAAGGGGATGATATGTTTTCCAGAAATATGTTCCTTGTTGGTTCTATTTCCTAATGACCGTTTTATCGTTTCTTTCCTTCCTCATGTTTAAAGCATCTCTAATTCACTCTTTTCTCTGCAGCTTGCCAAATGAAAGTTGGCCTCTGCCCTCTCTTTTCCCCTCATGGGGTCACATTGGACAGAAAGGTAGGTACTTGCCACATGAAATAACAAGAAAATATTCAGTGCAAATCTCTATTTACTTCCTATAGCCTTTCCTACAGCGACTTCTTATTTCTATGTAGGATACGCTTTAGTGGACCTGTTTTTTCCAGTATATTTGCAGTGTGTTTGTATAAGTAAATGGGCTGTACAGTTACATGTTTGTATTTAGTGGACCTGTTTTTTCCAATATATTTGCAGTGTGTTTGTATAAGTAACAGGGCTGTACAGTTACAGGTTTGTATTTAGTGGACCTGTTTTTTACAGTGTATTTGCAGTATGTTTATATAAGTAACAGGGCTGTACAGTTACATCTTTGTATTTAGTCAACCTGTTTTTTCCAGTATATTTGCAGTGTGTATGTATAAGTAGCAGGGCTGTACAGTTACAGGTTTGTATTTAGTGGACCTGTTTTTTACAGTATATTTGCAGTATGTTTGTATAAGTAACAGGGCTGTACAGTTACATTTGTATTTAGTGAACCTGTTTTTTCCAGTATATTTGCAGTATGTTTGTATAAGTAACAGGGCTGTACAGTTACATCTTTGTATTTTTTGGACCTGTTTTTTCCAGTGTATTTGCAGTATGTTTGTATAAGTAGCAGGGCTGTACAGTTACATATTTGTATTTAATGGACCTGTTTTTTCCAGTATATTTGCAGTATGTTTGTATAAGTAAATGGGCTGTACAGTTACAGGTTTGTATTTAGTGGACCTGTTTTTTCCAGTATATTTGCAGTATGTTTGTATAAGTAACAGGGCTGTACAGTTACATCTTTGTATTCAGTCAACCTGTTTTTCCAGTATATTTGCAGTGTGTTTGTATAAGTAACAGGGCTGTACAGTTACATCTTTGTATTCAGTCAACCTGTTTTTTCCAGTATATTTGCAGTGTGTTTGTATAAGTAGCAGGGATGTACAGTTACATCTTTGTATTTAGCGAACAGACTGTTGGGCTTTTCCACAATCCTGGATCTTTTATAAAGGGACATTATATTCATACAGGTGAAACACAGAGTTATACAATCTAACTAACTAGGGGCTGGGCGTTTTAAGACCCCATGTTTACTTCATACAATGCTTCCTTAAAGTGCATCTGTCACCTCAAAACTAATACTAATTTAGGTTCTACTAATGAAATAAACAGTTTTGTAAATATACCTGCCTGCTAGCCTGCCAACCAACATACCCACTCGCCCCCAACTTAATCTTTCTGGTAAGTGAGAGGTATAATAGGTAATGGGTGCAAGCAGCATGCAATGGGTGCATGGGCCAGTAAGTGTGCCTTGCATAGTGGTGCCTTGGGCAGCCTCTGGCTCCACCTGCCCCTAGGAATGGGTCTGACAAGGGATACGGAAACAATGAAATGGAGAAGAGGTGGACAGGAGTTGGAAAGTGCCTAACATATTTTAGTGTGATTACCTATATCAGTCCACAAAAGGTCCATAGTTTTCCCAACACTGGAAAATCAACACAGTACATCATCTCACCAGTCCAATTACTCTCTGCATAGGACAGGACCATTCCTCCATACCCTATGCATGTATGTGCAAGTGCAATATTAGCACCTAATACAGCTTCTTTGCATGTGAAGAGAGAAAGGACAAAAGCCAGATGGGGAGATCAGGATCGTCAGCTGGGAAGAGCAGCTGAGTCTCAAACCAGGAGGTGCACCAGGACATTGCTCAGTAAGTATATATGCACAGCTGCAAAACTATTCTGCTGCAGGCTTGATACAGGATCTGTACCCGACCCCCTTCTCCCTGCAGTATCACCCCACCTGTGCAAACGTACCTGGATCCTGGGGGTGTGGGGCCAGCACAAGGAACATAGGATGTGGGACTGGAAATGCAGTAGTCCTGACAGAATTCTGCAACCCCTATTGTTACTCCACTGTAATATGCTTGTCCAGACTCACACAGTCCTAACTGATGAACAGTTCTTCTTAAGTTTAAAGAAAGCAGCAAGGATGGCAATGGTTTTGACTACAAACGTGTGTTAGAAAAGCTGTGATTTTATTATCTTACAGTATACAAATTTACACAGCTGTGGACTAGCGTTCAAAACTACATTTAAAATGGAACTGTGAGGCAGAATGGATGGAGTCTTCCAATGTTATGAATCTGTTCTCTGTGCCTTTTTCTGTATCTCATCACTCCCTATTCATAATCCTTGCCACATGTACCCAGCTGCTCTACTGTTTATTCTCGTACATTCTGCAGTGCTGTGTGTGTGTGTGTTTCCATTTCCACAACTTTGCACTTCTCATCTGTTTTGGAGATATAAGACAGGCTGAAGTGGCTCTGAAACCTACCACGTCATCTGCTTTATGACCACTGTTTAATGTCTGGTAACACTTAAGAGACGAAAGCTTATTGAAGGCTATAAAGAGGTGCTTTGGCTTCCATAATGATAGGCCATTTCCCTATGTGTTCCTAGTTAAATTCCTGTCACTGGATCCCCTGTTCAGGCCGTGGAAAGCAAGTAAGAAAAAAAAAAACAAGTTATTTAGCAGTGGCTGTTTAGAAGATATGCCACATGCTGTGTGATCTTGGCACGTACATTGGCACTCTCTCACAGCATCACAATAATGTAATACAAGGTAACAGTAAACTTAAACCACAAAACACATTACAATCTGTTATTTAGCTCCTCCACCAAGAGCTTCTTTTTCTTAAGTAAGAATCCAGACTTGGTTGTTTTTCTAAAAATGGTTTCTGCACTAAACCACTTTACTATAGAGAACTGCATACATACATATAATATAGTCTACAGTGTCATTCAAATAAACCACATGAAATCAGCCAAAGAACGAAGAGTAAAACAGTTGGAGTTGGCTGAAAGAAAACAGGTTGGCATGGTTAGTCAAACATGGTACATTCAGGGTAGCTGAATTGTTTTCCAATAGTTTATTTTACTTAAGGATCACTCCGAACAAATGAGACCAAGTGGCATCAACATTTTTTTTATGTCTATAGACATCTATTGACTTGAGTTTGATGTTTGCTCGTCTGATCTTTTGATTTGAAAGCTGTATATTTTATTAAATTTGGCCAACTACATATGTCATCACTAAGGTTTTCTCCACGTGCGGTGGTCCTTATCTGTAAGGTTGGCTGTACGATGACAGCCCCTTTGGTCACATAATCCATGGGGTATAGCTTGATTACAGTATTTGTGTCAAACATTGAAGGATACCTAATAATATGGGCAGCATTATGTGGAATTATGGGATAGCTATGGGAGGTGTTAAGAGAGGGTAAAGGTAGGGCAGGGAAATTGCACAATAGGGTGAAGCAAAGTGACCACATACTTCCTGTCACTGTTGGTGTCAAAGAATAAGTGGACCCTCTTACCACTGCGGAGATGGCATCCGTTTATCCAAGGCGTGGAGTCTAAGGAGCCTCCGGTCTTCACCCTTAATCCCCACAAGGGGGTATGGCCTTTGCGGCAAGGAGACTCCTGGTCGCGGCCCTCAGACTCATCCCCCGCAAGTGGTAGCTGGAATAGGCACAGGATACTGGAAACAGGCACAGGGTACTTGGGACAGGCACTGGATACTTGGAACAGGCACAAGGTATTTGGAACAGGCACAGGGTACTTGGAACAGGCACAGGGTACTTGGAACAGGCACAGGTAAAGGATACTTTCCAATCTTAAACAAACTATGTAAAGTACAGGGACCTAATCACAACGTGATACTCAGGCAGCGAATGCCTGGAAAAGCCAGCTTTTAAATTAGCCTCCGGCTGCAGGGGAGGGATCGGCATCATTGCTAAGCAACGACGCCTTTCGATCAAAAGCGCAACGCCAGCCGCCCGCGCACAGAGCGCTTCTCAGCACGGGTGGCTGAAGGACGAAGGGACGCCGCTGGATTGTAAGTCAGGTACTGTATGTAACACTTCCCAGGGAAATTTGCTGCTGTTCTACAGAGACATAGCTTGGTAAACCCAGAGTCTCCAGGTGAAAATCTGCTAATTTCCAGGTAAGTATGTTGCAATGAATCCAGTTGAACAGGCAGATAAATTAGATTACCTCGCACAAAATCACTGCATAATAACAAGTCTGTGTTAATGAGCTTTCATGTTAATATAGTACTAAATCAGTTCATATGCCCTCCAGGGGTATAGTTACAGGGCTCCACCAGGGCCTTACAAGCTGAGGTGTCACTAGTGGTCACATAAACAGTAATGTGAAGGGGCCAATTTCCAGTCATACATGATGGTGATAAGCAATATGGGTGGATTTACCCTTAGGTGGTATTTAGAGACTGGTAGTGATTGGAGAGCATGTGTGTTTGGGTGTCATGGAGTGTTGGCTAAGAATAAACTTTTGCACTGGTGCCCAAGGGACTCTATCTATTAATAACTCATTGCAAAGAATCAGATGTTGACTTTCATAATTTTAGATCCCTTATAGTAGTCAGTGTTAATGGATGTTTGGTTGCCATGGGTAACAAGACCAGTAGTATAGGGTGAGCTACCAGAAATGCAGGGGTTGGAAAGCTGCAGGGGCCCATTTCCACTAGATGGCGAAAACTATACTATTTTAAAGTTACCATGGCAATGATTCCTATGTACACACTGCGCCCCCACATTTTTTTTTTTACCCTGGCAGCTGCTGATGTCATATATGTGCGCAAGTAACTATGTCACCATGTATGTCAGCAACCTCTGGAAGGAGGATGGGGGTGCAGATGAAAATTTGGCAGGGGTGGCATTGCGAACATTACTTACCCCACTGGACTAGACCTCAATAAACAATTGCCTCTGCTGATTCATTTCCCTGAAACTGTTTCATGCTAAGACCCAGGCCAATCAAATGTATGTGAAATGTGTGAGAAGACTGCAATACTGGGTCATGTTTCTGGGTCTTAAAGGGGAACTATATTCAGATAATATCTTTACACATGCAGTACTGTACCTTAGTGAGAAGTGTTTCTCCCCACTAGATGTTTCATGTGACACAGAATGATTGATTAGGCAGCACTGATAAACTCCTGCACCAGGAAATGTGTGTGTGGCATGTAATGGCCAGTTTTCCATAAAAAGGTTCCCTCCCCCGGACAGTTTTACCCTACTTACTACTTAGCACATGTGCACAAGTCATCTTATTGTCTGTAATCTCTTGCATTACAACTTAATTTATGTGGCCAAAAGGTCAGCACACTGCTTAACCAATAGCAGTCAGGCAGCTTTTTCTTCCCATGTTGCCTGACTTGGTAGGGGAAGGACAAAATGTCAGCTCTCAGGAAAACTAATTAAGAGAAAAAATCGACAAGTATTATTTCTTCAATAAACTTTTTTTTAACTATTTGTGTCAGCAGTTGGCTTAGTATAAAGGAGTTTTATATGTATGTGTGCAGTTATATCAGCACTATAGTGCCCCTTTAATTGCTGGAGTAATGTGTGCCAGTGTGGTCACGGGATGATTTAAACCAACAGAGATTAGGAGACTTGATCATTGTGACTGCTCTTAGAAGTAAATCTAGAATTTAGCTCTTATGTACGTTCACGTGGCCTTACGCTAAAGCTTTACTGAATCCCGGATTTTCTTCCTGTGCTGTATGTAAATGAGCCGATTACTCTGCACTTCTCTCAAACTGCAAATAGAGCATTTTTTTCCCTGAATTTCTAACTTCTTAACACGTGAGTTCCACATACTACAGCACATCTGGTTATTCAGCATTAAATGACCACTAACACCAAAAAAATAAAAAATACCAATCAGATTGGCATGGCGATTACAGTATTCAAATAGAAACATTTTGAAAAAAATAATGTTAATTTGCAAGTGTAGTTCATGATTTTATTGCTTTCTGTCTGTTTTTATCTTTACTGAGAGCAGCCATGTTTTTAAATAGACCTCACACCGTTTAAATGCTTTTTGTGGTGCTTTATATAATACATATTCAGGAAAGCCCAATTTCTAAAGCTAAATAGCTCAATATCTTACTTTACAGACACAATTTAGACTTTTTTTTAAGCTAAATATAGAGAAACTATAAATGCATTTGAGACATTCTCATTTTTTTGGTCCTTTTAACCCCGCTGGGAACAATTTGTAAAGTCAGAAAGTATTACAGTTTAATTTTCACACTTTGTAATGAAATGTAAAGGAAATAATGACATGAAATGTGCCATGTAAGCTGGTGAGTACAGAATAAAGCATATGCACAGTTCATACCTTGGGAATGAACACTCATTTTATTGAGGCAGAGGTGGTGCTGTGCTCTTTGCCATAGGCATGTAATATTAGTGATTCACTGTTACAGATATCTAGCAACCAGCCTTCCTCAGGTACTCACAGTATGCAGTACAACTGTCTGACCTGAAGGGTGCAGCATAAACTATGCCTGCGTACCTGCTGTTCACACATATGGATGTGTGTATGTATAATTTTATTTATAAATTACAAATTTACCCAGCTCTGTACAATTCACCCATACAAATACAATAGAGACATGGGAAAAGTGCATTACACAATACAAGTATAATATCACAAGGATATAACACTTTAAGTGCTAGGTTGCGGTTGACACAAGGTTGGAGGTCCCTTCCCTGTAGAGCTTACAGTCTAAACACATATAAGATTTACCACTTAAACACCAGTAATCATAGCTGGGAAGTCACTGGAATGAAGAGACAAGAAAGAAATCTTTTGCTTAGTGAGCCCCTGATCTCTTGTTTCCTGGTGGGCCCCTGATCTCTTGTTTCCTGGTGGGCCC
>WMED01007609.1:0-17499 GCA_019650415.1 Pipa parva
GCTAATTTCCCCAGCAGATGCAAATCACCCAGCAGAGCTGCATATTGCCCAACAAAGCTGCTGATTGCGCCGCGGGCCATGTATTGTTTTTAATCTATTGTTTTCTTGTGGAAAACCTGATGCGGCCCTGCCTCACCCAGACTCTACCTCCAGCGGCCCCCGGGTAAATTGAGTTTGAGACCCCTGCACTACACTATCATATAATTTCACAGCAAATCTGTTGGGTTAAAAGGTCATTTAAAAATTGTAGCTAGCAGAAGCATTGTATGAAAGCAGCAGTCACATTCTACTCGCAGCTACTGTTGCAGTCAGTGCTTATTTTGCAGATTTGTAGCAAAAAGAGATAAGTACCAGTCTTGTTGAGTCATACACAGTACTTTAGACCTTTACACAACAAGCTGGCAGTGTTACATATCCAAATTCTAGTTCTCTGAAATACATTTATTAGGGGACAAAATCAAAGTCTTGGGTCCATTGCAGCTGCCATAGCTTTTGATGGAATTGGGCATGCAATAATTGTCCTGGGTTTGCCCAAAGCTAAGAACCATAACTGGTAAAAATCAATTATTTCATTTGAATCCCAGCAAAAGTCAATGAAATATAGCTGGAGGACTGGGACTAAACTGTACTTAAGGATAAGAGAATTATCATTCTAAATGCATTAGTACATCATCCACACACAACAGATCATGTGATGTGATGTACAATGCTAGATGTACATACCATCTTCTTTATATGCATTTGCTCTGAAGCAAAGACAATGGCCTTGCAAAATGTAGCAGCAAAGATAAAGAAAATCTGAAATACTATTTGGAAAAGTCCGTTTCTTGGATCATTATGCTAACGGTTTTGCACCAATATTCCTATTTAATGTCCAGTAAAAATGAAGTTCTAAAATCACATCAATTACCACATGTTAAAGACTACAGACTGGCGCAGTGCACAAATGCCCTTATTTATACATTTTGCAGAGCATTTCTTTCCTTTGTATACGCATACTGTGTATATGAAACAAAGTTAACAAATTGCTTGCCTTGACTGAGCCATACACAGACTTCCATAGACTTCAACAAAACAGCGCCAACTACTAAACATCAGTTGCACACATTATAGGGGATATTTATTAAGTCGAAAAAGTTTTTGACCACTTAACGCCGGAGAAACAGTGTTTTTTATGAGGCCTGTATCACTTATTTCAAAAACTTTTATTGGTATGTCATCAATCACTTTTTGACGCATTTCTTTAAAGTTGTCTTGCAACCTTTCGAAACATATAAATATTCCCCAATAAGCAGCTCATCTTTGTGGTAGTCTGGTGAACCAGATCGAATTGGTATTATGAGAGATAATTACTATTCTGCATATTTATCAAATGGAATTAACAGAAATATGTACTGTTATCAGAACTAAACAAATGCGGGGGGTTCATAGTGATCTACGCCCACAACTTCAGGAGGCCCAACCCTCTGCTGGACATTAACAATCTTAAAAGGTATATTCCTGATATGAACTATGGATAAATATGCCCTACTTGCAAAAATTATTTATTCAATATCTTATATAACATCTTTCACTATATGAAAGAATGCTGAATTTGCTGACAGTTCCCGTTTCAGGATGTGAATGAGGCATTGCAGTAGCATTTTATCTAAACAAACCCAAAGGCAGGAGCAGGTTGAGGTCTGGCTAGTTTGCAGTCAATCCTTTAAATAATAACATGGGCAAGAGCTATACATGATAATACAGGTAGATTCAATAGAGGCAGAGATCTGAGTCAGAGATTATGACCTGGTTTTCATCTGATAGGCTGATATAGGCTCCTAACCCTCTGAAAGATGTGAGATGGGTGGCCAATATACAATATAAAATTAAACAGTAAAGTTTTTTTTATATCACCAGTCTGGGAAGAGTTGTGAAGGCAGTCATTTTGATCCAAAACGTCTCCCTGTTAACTCAGTGCACTCTAGTAGTTGAAGTCCTACATAGTTCTACAAAATTGGCAGTCTTACTTCCCAACAGTCATTCTACTAAGCTCTGCTAAAATCTCATCTTGCATGAAGTCTTTTTCACTTTCCTCTCTATTTTCTGGAAGCTAATTATATACAGCTGATGCGCTCTGGTGCTGCAGAGATTTCGGATCGTGACATGCATTTTTTTATAAGATGGTACATCTAAGTGCTTTAATCTATTATAATGTTTAAAAACACATATGCTGCAGGGCTGATCAGAACACGATAGAGGCTGCTGACTGTTCCAATGAACATATAAAGCAATGTACCATAACTCATTTAGGTGGAAATGTATCAAGTGGCGCATCACAATGGAAAGAAATGCTGCCAAAAATAATAACAATTCATCATTAAAAGAATATCTAATAATAACAGACTTAAAAAAGTCTGTGTAAAAAACATTAGTGAATTCTCATTTTCTTTTTCTTTTTTTTTTTTTTACACTAATGACTGATTTTGATTTGTATAAAACACGGTTAGTTTTTTCTCCTTAAAATAATTTCTCTAATATAGAGAAAAGACACAAACAGGAAGTGGTAACATTTTTTAACACATAAACCAGTCCTTAGTGTCAAAAGAGGATGCAAAATGGCCATTCTAAATAGGTCTTAGAAATGTTCTGAGTTTACTACATCAGTTATGCTTGGTCATCCAATGGACACATACTGCTAGAGGGGAGAATGGGTGGGCCATGCTAGTAGCTGAGAAGAGGAAGCCCAAGAACCCTGTGAAAAGTAAGACTATTGCTGTCCCTTCCTCTTCCCACTCCCTCCAATCAGTTCTCTGCCTCCCCATCCCATCAGTGCCATGCATCCAATCCCCCTATGTAGCCAAGGGATGTTTTTATCACTTTAAGTTGTCCACACAGAGTTATAAACAAGATTAATTACCCAATATATACATGCACTACATGCTTATCTGTACATTTCATAAAGGAACAGATGAGGGTCAGAAACATGTTCTGATAATAAATTGATTATTCCCTATTGCAAATGCAATAATTAAAGGGGAAAATACAGAATGATCTGAATATTTTACTTTTATTGCACTTTGATAAATTCCAACATTTCTGTTAATATTACTACTGCGCCTGTGTGGACAAAATATTTACCACTGACGAGGCCTGAAAGAAGGTTTGAGAATCGTTGGCATAAACCCCTACCCCCAGTTAGTAACAGCACCATTCATTTCAATAGAAATTTTAGGTAAAAATATTCTTGATCTGCATTAAAGAGCCCTACAAAGTAAAAGCAAAATTATTTGAAAATTACAGTAGTACTCTTTGGAGGAATATATTTTAATTATTTTGCATATTTTTATAGCTCCAACATCTTTGGCAGCACTTTAGAGAAATTAGCTATTCACTTCAGTCCCTGCCCCTGAGGAGTCTAGGTTAAAAAAATGAATGTTATTAAAAATTAAGAAATTTTGTGTTTTTGTCAATACCTATCCTTTGTTTATACCAGTGGTTCTCAACCTTTTTATCGCCCGTGACCCTTTAGTATAATTCCCTGTGATTTGGCGATCCCCATTTATTAATTATTATTGGGCAACCCCATTTAATCCTTATATTTCCAATGGTCTTAGGCGACCCCAGGCAAATCATCATTCGACCCCAAATGGGATCGCGACCGACAGGTTGAGAACCGCTGGTTTATACCCATATTTCTATTTTTTTGTCTTTTTTTCAAGTTTTTAAAATGTATATTTTAATCAAATAAGTCATTTATTTATGATATTTTTGTCAGTTAAAAAAATGTTGATTAAGTAAAAAAAAAAATGATGTTAGCAAAAACAAAGCTTAAAAAGATAATACCTGAAGCAGACAGGAACATTTTTTGGGGGGGAGGGGAATTTAAAAGTAAGATTCCATTTACAGAAGAATTAATTATAAAATAATAATAAATATGTCAACTGTCACATTTTTTGTGGAGGTTATATGCCTCCTTAGCCTTTCATTATCCTATAAATAATATAGATGGATAAATATGTGGACACTTGATTAATAGAGGCCATAACAATTCCTTCTTTGGGATGGTTATTATGCTTATTTGTCCTTAACTAAACAGTGTGCGTTTAGTTTATTGTATACTTAGCGGGGATTATTCACTAACTAAGTCCAAATTGTTGCGTATAGGTGCGAATTCGTCAGGTAAAGACGGTCGCAATAGGCTGCTACTGTCGCATCTTTATAAGGAGAACATTGTCGCAGTCGCGACTTTTTTATGGGAAAATTGTCACAATCTTAACTTCCAAAAATTGTGGCGACTTTACAATGGAGAAATTGTCGCGGATTTGCTATGGAAATCCGCTGTGTGAAAATTCGACAGTCGAATTCGCACCTTATTGAATAACCCCCAGAATCTTGCTTATAAGGATCATTGCGAATGAGTTGAAACTACTTTTAACTTGCCTTCAATGGTGCCTTCTACAGACAGTGTGAGACCAAAACAATCACGTGTATATAGACAGTATATATATATTACATATTAAACATAAATATAAAATTAAAATATAAAACTGCTTCCCTATAGTTTCCTTTGTCAATACCATTACTGTTAAATAAATAAAAACATAAAAGAAAAAACTTAGAATTTGTCATGTTACTGTCAAAGGACCAGTAGCACAAAGAAAAAATTCCCATTCATTCTAGCATGGCAGTTAATCCAACGCATACATTGAAAACTCATGAATTGTATTGCTTTCTGTCTGTCTTTATCTTTACTGATAGCAGCCATGTTGTTAAGCAGACCCCACCCAACCCCATTGTTTTCTAGGGTGCTTTAGATAATGCATATTCAAGAAGTGTGCCCCAAAGCCATATTTTTAAAGCTAAATATCTTATTTTATGAACACAATTGAAAATTTTTGGACGCACAGATTCAATATAAAATAACTATCTATTCATTTGAGGATGTTTTGAGTCCACGACTGCTCTTTAGAAGAATATCTATAATTACATAATTAGCTTACTTTGATCACTGTTCCAGAAGAAGTCTGGAAACATTATTAGAGAAGTAAGTGAATCCAATTATCTAAATGGAGCTGGACACAGTGCAAACACAAGACATGGAATACTGACTTGGTGGTACGTTGTACATTCGGAGAGTTCTTGTATAGTTAGCACCATTTAGCAAGTCCAGGCATATATAGAAGTAGCGCTTTGGGAGATATACTTTCTTTCTTGTAAGCGATATAAATAGGATTTTATTCTAAGTCCTTTCTAGTTCCTGTAAAGTCCCAGATTTATAAAGCAAACTGTCAGACTTAATACCAGTTGTGCTGTAAAATGAATCCTATCCGCAAACACAGGATTTGCTTGGAAATCATTGCAAACTGATCACAAGACTTCTTTTTTCATTTTATTCAGGTAGTTGAGTAAATAGCACTATATGAACTTTCAGTGTTTTACATTTAAGTCGCTGGGCACTAAGCAAACAGAGATGAAACCTAAAAATATAACAATTTAAAGGGACTCTATACCTTAGACTGAATGGCTTCTGTTTTTGTAGAGCTCGCTGTGTGAATCGTACATGGTGCTTTTTTGCTACAAAGGTATGCTTTTTAGTGATAAGTGCAGCAGATCGATGCAAAGAAAAAAAATGTAAAAATCTTTAAGTATTTGTGAAACTCCCTCTAGTTTTTTGACTTTACCTTAAAAAGTTCTCATAAAGGATTCTACATCTTGGCAGAGAAATCAAGTCATTAGGAAAACTTTCAGAAGCTGTAACAGTAAAAAGTTGTAATTTTGTGTACAAATAATGAAATGATAATTGTGTTGTGCATTGCCCTGAGTTCCCTTCTCTGGTCTTATTGTCAGGTTGGCCCAGCAGGACACACGCTTCTGGTGTGCTCAGGCCTAATTGCGACCTCTTTGATTTTCAAATTGCATCATGGAGTGTTCCTAAGGTTGCGGTCTGGAGATGAAAAAGAGAATATAGGAATGAGATGAATCAGGAGACAAGAAGAAAATCTTTGCTTAGTGACCCACAATCTCTTGTTTCCTGGTGGGCCTCCGATCTCTTCTTTCCTAGTGAGCCCTCAATCTCTTTTTTTTTACTGGTGGACCTCTGATTTCTTGTTTCCTGGTAAGCCCCTGATTTATTCTATCTTGGTGGTCCCTTGATTTCTTGTTCCTTGGTGGGCCCCAACACTCCAGTGCAAAACTGTCTGACCCAATGAATGCCAGTAAAAGCAACTCATAGGACTCCTAAGTATGATCTATGGCTTGGGATAAAGGATAAATATATCTGGTCACAGTGCAAAGAGGTTTAAACAGCAGGCAGTAGTTTGATTGACAGCCTGGTTTCATTACTCTGGAAACTGATTCAGTAACTTACACATGTGCAGCACATTGAGAAAGACTAAATAGTGCCAACTCTAATATGTTTGGGTATGCACAGCTGCTACCATATTAGTTATGTAACGCTATAATGGTGGTATGTATTAAAACCACATACAGCAACATCTCACATATCCGGGCTATGCACACAGACCTCAGGGAAGCAGGCCTCGCTAATAGATGGAGTGGTACACCTTAGAGAATCAGTAAGAAAACAACAGGGTACCAGTGGTTCTTGCTTTCAAACACACATATTTATTAACATAAAGAAAAGAGTATTTGGCAGTTCTTGCATTGCATGTGGCAGATACAACAGCATGAACTTCATCCTTAAGATAGTCAGATACAGTGGGTATGGAAAGTATTCTAGACCCCTTTAAAATTTTACTCTTTGTTTCATTGCAGCCATTTGCCATTTAGTAAGATCAAAAAAGTTCATTATTTTGCTTATTAATGTACACTCTGCACCCCATCTTGAAATTAAATAACAGAAATGTAGATATTTTTGCAAATTTATTAAACAAGAAAAACTGAAATATCACATGGTCTTCTGTATTCAGACTCTTTGCTCAGCATTGAGTAGAAGCACCCTTATGAGCTAGTACAGCCATGAGTCTTCTTGGGAGTGATGCAACAAGATTTTCACACCTGGATTTGGGGATTCTCTGCTATTCTTCCTTGCAGGTCCTCTCCTGTTCCCTCAGGTTGGATGGTGAACATTGGTGGACAGCCATTTTCAAGTCTCTCCAGAAATGCTCAATTGGGTTTAGGTCAGGGCTCTGGCTGGGCCAGTCAAGAATGGGAACTGAGTTGTTCTGAAGCCACTGCTTTCTTATTTTAGCTGTGTGGTTAGGGTCATTGTCTTGTGCTTTGTTATTTTAGCTGTGTGCTTATGGTCATTGTCTTGTGCTTTGTTATTTTAGCTGTGTGCTTAGGGTCATTGTCTTGTTGGAAGATGAACCACTTAGAATTAACACCAAAAAGTTCAATCTTCATCTCATCAGACCAGATAATCTTATTTCTCATAGTCTGGGAGTCTTTCATGTGTTTTTTTGCAAATTTTATGCTTTCATATGTCTTGCATTTACAAAGGTACAGAGTTCAAAATAAATTATGTAAAAAAACAAATTAAACCAGCTAAGTTGGATACAGAAAGACTAATTGCCCAGAAGAGTAAAACAAACCCAAAAATGTTTTTTGATTACATAAATAATAAAAATATTAAAACTGAAAGTGTTGGCCCCTTAAAAAAATGAGGGAATTATGGTAGAGGCAGATCATGAGAAAGCCAATTTATTAAACGTGTTTTTCTCCTCTGTGTTCACAGAGGAAAATGAAATGTCAGGGGAAATGAAGAGAAATAAAGTAAATGCTCCTTTAAATGTTGAATGTATAACCCAGGATGAAGTACTACACCGTCTTAACATGATTAATATAGATAAATCACTGGGTCCAGACAATATACACCCTAGGGTCTTAAGAGAATTAAGCTCAGTCATAGACAGACCATTATATTTAAAATTTTGGGACTCTATAATGACAGGGACTGTACCAAAGGACTGGTGTGTTGCAATTGTGGTCCCTATATTCAAAAAGGGGTAAAAGTGTGAACCTGAAAACTATTGACCTGTAAGTCTAACTTCTATTGTGGGTAAACTGTTTGAAGGCTTTCTAAGAGATGCTATTCTAGAGTATCTTAACATAAAAAAATGTATACATCCATATTAACATGGGTTTATGAGAAATCAATCCTGCCAAACAAATCTAATTAGTTTTTATGAGGAGGTGAGTTTTAGAGTAGACAGTGGGGAGTCACTGGATGTCATATACCTTGATTTTTCCAAAGCATTTGATACTGTGCCACATAAAAGGCTGGTACATAAAATGAGGATGCTTGGACTGGGGGAACATGTGTGTAAGTGAATTAGTAACTGGCTCAGTGGTAGGAAACAGAGGGTGGTTATAAATGGTACATACTCACACTGGGTTACTGTTAATAGTGGGGTTCCCCAGGGGTCAGTTTTGGGCCCTCTTCTCTTGAACATATTTATAAATAACCTTGTTGAGGGATCACATAGTCAAATCTCAATTTTTGCAGATGATAAACTTTGCAAAGTAGTTAATATAAAGCAGGAGAGTACATTATTACAGATGGATTTAGATACATTGGAAGCTTGGGCAAGAAAGTGGCAAATCAGGTTTAATATTGATAAATACAAAGAACTGTAAGCATTACAAGGGGGCATCCTCTACTTTTAGAGGAAAGAAAGTTTCTGCATCAACATAGAAGGGGTTTTTTTACTGTAAGAACAGTGAATTTATGGAACTATCTGCCTGAAGAAGTTGTTATGTGCTCTGACATGCACTGTGAGCTGTGAGGTCTTATATAGACAGGTGTGTGCCTTTCCTAATCAAGACCAATCAGTTTAATTAAACACAGCTGGACTCCAATGAAGGAGTAGAACCATCTCTAGGAGGATTAGAAGGAAATAGGCAGAATGTGAGTTAAATGAACTTTTTTGATCTTTCCAAATTGCTGGAATGAAACAAAGAGTGAAAAATGTACAGGGGTCTGAATACTTTCCGTACCCACTGTATACTGTAATTTAAATGATAGTCAGTCAGACAGATCTACCTGAAATCACATTGAAAACATAGTAAAGTCACAAAAGTGACTGATATATTTCACATATTCCAAAGATGGCACATACCAACAGAGCAAACTTAGTTCAGTGAACGATCTTGCACTAGGCAGTACAGAGAGAATGTGGCACAATTTGCAAAGAAAGTATCAAATTATTATTCCACAAGGCATTTCTTTTGGATTTAATCACCACATATTTCCTAATAGAGAAACTAAAGGTATAAAATAAAAAAGACTTATTAAAAAACGTACCTGATTAAATATGAATCATTACAGTCACAGCATGAACTGTGCTGTAATTTCCCAGTACCAATGCTTACTTCACAGCGCAGGCTGTCACAGAAACCAGCACTAAGCTCCTCCCACTTGGTTGTACCAACCTCACACATCATCATGCTCATTGCGAGGAGCATTCTCATTGGCCCGCAATAAACGTGATGATATTGATACCATTTTTCACTGTTGATACAACCAAATGGGAAGAGTTTCGCTCTGGCTTCTGTGCCAGCCTGCTCTGTGAATTAAGCATCGGTGCTGGCAAATTACAGCACAGTTCATGCTCTGACTGTAACGATTCATCTCTATACATGGTAAGATTTTTAATAACTCTTTTTTTATTGTATACCTTTAGTTCACCTTAAATCCCAGATACATATTGCTCACTTAGGGATTGTTGAATTTAAGGTTTTTTTCCTTCAATTCCCCAGTTGAAAAATAAAGTTGATCTTTCCCAAAACATACTTTGCATTTTCTCAGGTTCCGTTAGAAAGTTCATGTTTTTATAAATGCAATTTTACTTCCTGGTCTCACACTTTGGGAAGAATATCAGACATTCTTTTTGTCTCCATCTGATAACAGTTTTAAGACATTCTGACCATTTTTCACATCACACTTGGACAGCAGAGCCAATACTGATAGCCAAACACAAAGTTCACACTAATGCCCAACTACTTTTCTCATTAATGTTTATTTCTAGTAAGGGGATATCACAACAGGAAATAGAATAGAGCCAATCTGCTTACCTAGATAAAACGTCTCTTGCTACTATCAAGCATAGGCCATTTAAATACTATTAAAACATGGGTGATGTTCATTATATAGACACATGAAAAATATGATGTTCATTTACACGGTATACAGTACTTTTCCCCATTCAGCAAAATTAAAAATGGATTACTTTGCAAACTGTATTCATTTCCTGGGTACTTAACTATAACTAAAGATAGCAAACTGCACAGGTCGATTAACAGAATCCTCATGGATAGACAGATATTCTTTATCTTGACCATAAAAAATAGACTTGTTAAAGGTACACAAACCCTTATCATCTTATCATCATGTTCCCTTTATATGTGTCTAATAGAAAGTTTATGGTGTATCTATGTAGGGAAAACTAGGCTGATATCATGTTTATGAAAAATTTGCTGCTTTGGTATGCTGGCAGGCCACTGACCAGATATAAATATTCATGTGTAGGGATTTATACATTATTCAACCCTTTGGGTTTGTTATGTGACTATAACCAGAGAATAAGGGAGACAAACAAAGCCAGGGGCTGGCAATATGATAAGAAGGTGGGTTACCTTTCTACCCAAATGGGACTCACTAGAGCAGCGGTAGCAAACCTATGGCATGAATGCCAGAGAGGGCACGCACACTATTGCCACCACTGGTATTCCTGATTCCCTCAGCAAGCAGTCTTTCAATGCAGGCTGCGGACCTGACCTGACAGTTTTCAGGTCGGATCCGTGGCCTATACTGAAAGACCACTCACTTTCTGTGGATAACTCCTTCCCCAACACAGGCGCGATGACATCACTCATCAGCGCCTGCACTTCGGCGGTAAGAGCTGGTGGTGAGTGATGTCACCTTTTCCAAGAAGGTGTCAAAAAGGTTCACCATTACTGCTCTAGAGCTATAAGTTTAGTTACTAGATAACTTGGCATGTTTTCTAAGGTCTGGCCAATAGTTTCTTTGGTTAGATTAGAATGTTTACAAGAATAAAGTATTTGGCTTTTAACTCTGTTCTGTGCTGGGACCCAGTGGCAAAAGAAGCATAATTACTAGATAATTTTGGCAAGTTTTCTGAGGTCTAGTAACCCACTTTAACTAGTACGTAATTCTAGTCCCTGTATAATGAAGCTAGATCACTAGACCTGGGCCAAAAGTTCCTTTGATTGAAATAAAATTTGGCTTTGGCTTTTAACTCTGTTCTGAGCAGAAACCCACTGAAACTGGAAATATAATTACTAAATAACATTGGCAAGATTTCTGAGGTCTAGTAATCCACATAAACCAGTCCAACGTTCTTGCCCCTGTCCATGGGCAGCCACAGACCGCAATTTAAGGACGGGGGATGTTCGCATGATTATGGCAACACCATGGTCATTTGACACATCGGGACGAATCATAATCTCCCAGTGCTCTGGGGATGTGTCACATGACCATGATGTTGCCACTGGAACTAGAAGCATAATTACTAGATAACTTGACAAGTTTTCTGAGGTCTAATAACCCACATTAACTAGTACGTAGTTCTAGCCCCAGTCTAGTGAAGCTAGATCACTAGACCTGGCCTATAGTCTTTGGTTGGAATAGAATATTTACAAGAATAAAGTGCTTGACTGAACTCTGTTATGTGCAGAAACCCACTAGCGACAGAAGTAAAGTATAATTACTAGATAACACCGGCATGTTTTCTGAGGTCTATAACCCATATAAACCAATATGCAGATGCAGTCCCTGTCTAGTAAAGCTATTATGATGAAAGTAAACATCTTATTGATTGCTTGCTATAGATCACTGAACCTGGTCAATAGTTTTATTTGTTGGAATAGAATGTTGACAATAGTAAAGTATTTGATTTTTAACTCTGTTCTATGCAGAAACCCCTTTGATGCATCTTTTTCCCTTTTTTTAATTTCTTTTACATCAAACTGAATTTTCATCTGATACTGATATCAAGCTTTCTCAGTAATACCCTTTGAGTAATGGCTGCTGTGTCCAGCAAGTGCACTCAAATTTGTTTTGCCTTGAAAAACAGAGAGATAATGCCCGTCAATATTAATTTTTCATGTTTAGTTGGCACATATTGCTTGCACAAGCCTGATTTGATGGGCTCCTGTAATACAATCAATCTAATTTCACTGTAGCCCGAAGACAGAAAAAGGAAGAAGCATGACTAACTCAATGTAACTGTTATCACAATAGCAATGCAACTGGAATCTATTCAGATTTTATATTATTATTTTTACAGTATTTCGTATGGTAAAATCATTTGTTATGCTAATATATATAATATAGCATTTTTTATTTACCATATTTGCCGGCGTATAAGACCACTGGGCGTATAAGACGACCTATAACTTTTCCAGTTAAAATATAGAGTTTGGGATATACTCGCTATATAAGACTACCCCTCTTCCAATGCAAATCCTGCTTGGATTGGTCAGCTCTCTCTGCCTGCCCATCCCTTCCTGTCTCCAAGATTATCAGTGCACCATCACACTGTGCTGCCCCTACAAGCCCTACCCTCTGAAAGAGGGGGCTGTATCTTAGTGCTCTCCCCCCTCCTTTTCTCTCTCCCTACCTAGCTCCTCTGTTGCCAAGCTGTCTGTGCTGAGCACTATAGCGTTTCCTCTCCCCAGCAATGATTAAACTTCCTGTCGCTCACAGGAAGTTACATCAATGCTGGGGGAGGAATGCTGTAGCGCTCAGCACAGATAGCCAGGCAACGGAGGAGCTAGGTAAGGAGAGAAAAAAGTGATACCTGGTGTATAAGACGACCCCCAACTTTTCAGATGATTTTCAGGTGTTAAAAAGTAGTCTTATACAATATATAGATTTCAGTGCATGGATGTTGCATCTGTAATCTAACAAAGGAGTGATCAGCAAGATGGAGGCAGAAGATGCTCGCTGATCTCGCAGTTAGGCTCCAGCGCTGCCCCTGCTGTCTGTACTCTGCCGATCTCTTCTGCTCTTGACAACTGCTACAACCCCCTTCTCTTCCACTTCTTCTCAGTTTCATTAAAAATATGCTACCGTGGGTTTTTTATGGTGTTACTGGTCCTAATTCCAAGGTATACATCCCATCTTTAAAATATTGGCAAGAAACCCTAATTACTACAAACAGTTCATCATTCTTTCTAGTTAGATAAGGCTGCCACATCCGATCTCAAAGGGTTAGGGTCCTCACAACATAAAGAAAGGGAGTAATTTTACTAATGATAATGGGAATGGGTTTCAGCATTTTGGTGGCTATGATCAGCAATAATAGGATAAAGAGTATTGGTAGCCAAGAAGAGAATGTGCCCCCCAACGCAAATAATCCCGTCTCAGCAGTGCCCCTTTCAAGTGTATTTTGGTGGTGCCTGAGATGACTTCTTCAGGTAAAAATATAGCAGTGTTCAAATATCATGAGTGCCATGAGCATTCAGCATGTACTGAACCTTTTCATGTTTATTCCAGTGTCCTTCAACTGAAAACAGAACAAAGCTAAAGACGATGATAATGCAGAATTTGCAGAAATATGTATGACCTTCAATAAAGACTTGAGAGATCCTCATAGATTTTAAACAAGTAGGATAGAAATATAACAACAAGGGAAAAAACTGTCCAGGTCTTGTAACCCGTAGAAATCAGATTATTGTTCTTCACGGGCTACTAGAGCAAATTTTGCCAATGTTGATTCAACACCATAATATTGAGTTACTACTGTATCCAAACTTAGTTTGAAGCTAGCGAGACAAGCATTCATTTCCTCAATTTGAGTTGTTTGAAAACATTGTTCTAAACATTATTAACAGACTGATTTCTGAACATTGCCTTTTTATTTTAGATATGCAGTTTAAATGAAAATTCAATCATTCCACACAGTAGAGTACTTATTAATGAATTTAATGGCTAATGATGAGAATTTTTGATGCTGTGTGACCAGTGTATTTCCAAAAGATTTGTTTAAAAATATCTTTTAATGATCTACATTATGTTACATACAGAGTAACATAGTTTATAAGGTTGAAAAAAGACACAAGTCCATTCAGTTCAGCCTATTTCCTGCAATGTTGATCCAGAGGAAGGCAAAAAACCCATGAAGCAAGAGCGAATTATCCTCACATTAGGGAAAAAATTCCTTCCCAACTCCAAATATGGCAATCAGAATAATTCAAGATCCCACCTCCAGTTATCTAGTACCCATAACTTGTTCTTACACTGAAGGAAAGCATCCAAATCAGTTTTGAACTCCTTAATGGATTTAACCATAACAACTTCTTCAGGCAGAGAGTTCCATAACCTCACTGTTCTTATAGTAAAAAAAAAACCCTTCTATGTTTATGCAGAAACTTTCTTTCCTCTAAACATAGAGGATGCCCCCTTGTAATACTTTCAGTTTTTGGTATAGATTGTGAGACAGATCTCTGTACTGAAGACAGATCTCTGTACTGAAGACAGTATGTTGATTAATAAATACATACACTACCTAAAAATAAGGAGGATCACTCTTCAACACTAGCATCTCACTTAAATGCCCATTGTTCCAGGCTATGGATCTAGCTCATGTGCAAGGGTCATTGCTTATTGACTGTATGGTGTCCTCTGTTGGTTAACTAATTAACAGCTTATTCCACTGGGGAAAATCGGTTCGGTGGGCTTATCATTCCGTAATTAACTCAGCACATCCAAGTAAAGGAACTTCACGCTACATAGTAGCTTGTTAGGAACTAACTCAGCTGTAACTGCCTTAAATAAATATGAGGTTTGTTCTCCGTTTTTGCACAAGCTACTGTGTAGTGTGATGTTCTTTTTCTTGGAGATGATCTGGTGGTTAACTATCACAAATAAGGCTTTTTAGGACATATGGGCTCCAAAAGATCTTAGATCCAAAGTCAATTCTCTATTTTTTAGTTTCAGTATTATAATAGAATACACTGATATGCCACTGGACCACCAATATTCCCATCCTACCTATTAGTCATCCCTAAAGGCAATATAAACTTTCTCTACAAGGATAGACTCAACAGATCCCTCAGACTTAAAATCTGCCTTTAACTGATTGCTGCTGCTGTCTAAATGGATTCTCCCATAGTCGCCTTTGCTTAGTGCTGCAAAGCCTGGTCAAGCCACAGACTGGTCTAGCATGGATCTTAGCCCACTTTCTACATTTGAGTTTTATGCTACCCATATCATTCATTTTGTTCCTGGTTTTAATGAATGATGTAAAAGGTATTTAAGACTTGTTCTTCTACTTAAGCAGGTCTGAAATCTTTTAAAAGTAACTCACAAGTTTTATTTTATGCTACTTTTCCAGGTTAACAATGTCTGATTTTTCTTTCAAAAACCTACTCTCAACAATGATAGTCTTGTCTCAGTACATAATTTGCTGAATTAGCCAAGAATTTTTCTCTAGCATACTTCATACTGTGCAGAGCCTTTACTGTGTCAGAAAGCAAGAGAAGGCAACAATGATGTTCAGATGATTTATCTCGCTGTGTTTGAAGTTTTATTATCATTAAATAGAAGCATATTTCTTTGATTGGCAGATAATGGAATGCATTCATATCAAACCTATTTTATGAAGAAAAAATGCATTCAGAAATCACTTTTTAGGTTGATCATATGATTAGGCTTGAAGAATCCATTAATCCAAAGTCTTGTGCTTGTGTGGGTTTTCTCTGAATTCTTAACATGTAAAGGACATTCTGCAATTATCTTCTGGCTAAAGATTATTTCTAGAATGTGTCCCTGGTAGTGAAATTAGAATGTAAGCTCTGCTTTGCAAAGGACTGAGGTAAATGGTCTTTATAAATCAGTGGATAATATGCCAGCTACATAAAGGATTATAAGGATACATAAAGAATATTTGTAGGTGGACAGTGATATTTTCCTGCATTTGCCCTACTTTTTTGGAATGTTTGGTTTATGTCATATGAGAGTTTTCAGTTAACAGGAGGGTAATTCTTATCACTGGTCTTCTAACAGAAATTAGTCCACAGAGTAGAAGAACCTAGGAGTAGAGAGGCTGCTGGTATTGTAAGAAGACAGAAAGTCCTGATTCAGAGGATTTCTAAGATGAAGACTTACCATGAATAGTCTAGCTACTGTAGTATTCTGTGGAAGGAAAACAATTTTCCAGTAAGATGAGGGATAGGAGGCAGGTCATTGGTCAGCAGAAGATCCCTAAACTTAATGTTTCTGCTGTATCACTTGCTTTTGATTGGAATGGAATATTTATCAAATGGAAATTGGTAAAGATAATGTACCAATATTGCCATATTTGTTACAGTACATTATTCTTGCAAGCACCACATGGTCACTAGCCTGGATCTTGGAGCAGTAACTATTCCATGCTTGCTTATATAGGAAAGAGATCTGAGATATTCTCCTCATTGTTACCTTGAATCTACTTTTCTAAAAAATCACAGTGATACATTATTATCCTTAATGCACTATAAAAATTCTAATCTAAACTGATTCTGAACTAATACCTGATTCTAATTGGTTGTTACAATTGTACAATCATTTCTTTAAAGGGACACTGAATAATGGACAGCAGCATGGTCTACTGTTTTTGCAGGGCTACTTGTGTTTGTTTATATGCCCATGACATAGTGTAGCAGTGACAGTACAGTACAGAGTACTTCTGATTCTTTTAGCTTTGAGTTTCTGTGATTATGGTTTTTGTTCCTCCCACTTGGTAAGCCCTGGACTTAGATAACATTGTAGCTTTTTATATGCTAAAAGCAAATCTCTTGCTGGGAACTGAACAGATTGCTATTGCAGCAGTACAGCAACCATTATTTACTAAAATCACCACCAGTGTAAATAATGAGAAAAAAAAAAGAAAGGAAAATCTAAGTAGTGCACACATAAATTTTATTAAAGCAAGTGAAAAAAATGTGGTATAAATAGCAGCGATTAACAATTAAAAA
Source organism: Pipa parva (assembly GCA_019650415.1). NCBI lineage: Eukaryota > Metazoa > Chordata > Amphibia > Anura > Pipidae > Pipa > Pipa parva. The sequence goes on from WMED01007609.1 coordinate 16,924, forward strand.
CAACCAAAAGGTCCATAAAAGTTGGACTACTAATAGCAGAGGAGAGAAAATTAAGTATAAAGCTGAAACATGGGTAAGGTGCAATGGTACACTACATTGGCTATTAAATAGCTAAGTAAAAAACCCAGTGACATCTGATAAATAATAAAGTACCGGTTTCAGTCAATCACAGTCCTTAGTAAGGAGTCTCTGATGCAAGTGCAAAACAAAACTGCAGGCTGGTACAAACACTCCTCTGCTACTTGGAATGCTGTGAGAAGCCGCACGCGTTTCACCTGTGTGTATGTCAGGCTTCCTCAAGCAGCAAATTACCAGTACCAACAGCAGCTATTTAAACAGGTGCCAAAATTTGCATAATAGCCTCAGAACGTGACGTAATGATGCGATGACATCAAAACGCGATGACGTCAATAAAGTTAAATTGAAGTTGAATGGAGAGAGCAGCACTGTAGCGCTATGCGCTACAGCAGAGACTGCCAGCCCAAGGAGGAGGCAGGTAGGGACAGCACTAAGGATGGGGGGGTCAGTATTAAGATAGCGCCCCCCTCCTTCACAGGGTAGGGACTAGGAAGGAGG
>WMED01007611.1:0-17496 GCA_019650415.1 Pipa parva
CTGTATGTTTATTTTTTGCCCGCAATAAATTATTCATTCACATATCACTTTACTGGAAATGGAAGATAAACAACATTCATAATATATGGTAATATTTTTCTTTAGATTACAGCATACACAAAACCAAACATTTACTTGAGATATGTCGTAAGTATTGGAATCTGATTCCTCAGCCGTAACAATATGAACCTGTATCAAACAAAGAATGTAGAATTTAGAATTCAGCAACTTTTTAATCATTTTTTAAAACATACATTTAAAGGAACAGTGTGGCCAAAATTAAAAAAATATATATTTGATTAGCATAAATAATTAACACCTTTTAGTAAATACGATTATTAATTTTTAAAAAAGTTAAAATTCTTATCTGTAAAGAAGTGCTATACAGCACTTCCATATTGCATAGCCCAGTCTCCGACACCGCTGGCAACTTTACGGCGTCCTAATCAGGAGATCCCTATCAGGAGAATATTTCTCACTAGCCATGCATTGGCATTTCCTAGATGTCATAGGGAGAGCGTGCACGTCATCCAGGGAGGATTAGGACGTATTGATGATGTGCACGCTCTCCATGTGATTTCTAGGAAATGCCGTTGTGGGGCTTCAGTAGGAGCGCGGCTAGTGAGGAATGTGCTCCTGATAGGGATCGCCTGATTAAGACGCCATAAAGTTGCCAGCGGTGTCGGAGTCTGGGGTATGCAACATGGAAGTGCTGTATAGCACTTCTTTACAGATAAGAATTTTAACTTTTAGTTATTTAGTAAAAGGTTTTAATTAGCATAAATAATCAAATGTATTTTTTTTAAATTTCAGCTGGACTGTGCCTTTAAGGACAGAAGTATCATAACACGTCATTTATTTAATATTACACTTGGGAACATATGCTGTACAAACACGTTTAAAAACCCTATAAATTCACAAATGATATTGCATTTCCCAAGTACTGTATGTGACGCATGTTAGTGGCTTCCGGGCAATGTTGGATGTGAAGCAATATTAACTGAAATGCATTCCCCGTGGAAACAACTCCTACCTGGATTCTACCTCATAACCAATTACTAACAGCTGAGATAAGTCTACTTTTACACCATTTATGATTACTTCTGACTGTGTTCTATTATTTTATTGCACTATGCATATGGGTATACAGGTGCTCTTTTACAGTACTTGTGTTTTATTTAAAGCTGAACTTCAGATCATACATATTAATGAATGACCCAGAAAGTCCAACAGATCAAAGATGGTTACAAGCAGCAAAGAAAAAAAATATACAAAAATCAATAAAAAATAAGAATTTAGCTGCAAAGACGACATACTGCATAGGAATACCTACCATGTCATTCAAATGACAGTTTTCTACTCATGTCATTGGACTTTTAAGAGTGTGTAAGGCAAATCTTACTGCTCTATACAATACATTAAAAAATATAGTTCACAATTTATACTCACTCTGTCACTTAAGGATTTCTTTTCATCAGAAGTTTTAGGGGAAATCACCAAATCACCTTCCACAACTTTTCGTCCATATAACCTAAACCTGTAGGATGCAGCTTCATTCCAGACTTTACTGCAAAATGCATGGATATAGAAGACACGCATGGAATGGGGAATGCTGAGCCATGCACGTACACATCCATCAAGATTCATTCCATACCGATTTATTGCTCGAAGCAACATTCGTTCCCGTATCTTGTAATCAGGCATTAGAGCAAGGGTTCCTTTTATGTCTCCTATAAATAAAGGTTGAATGCTGGATTCATTGTGTGAATATGTTTACATGATTACCATCACTAGGATTTTCCTCTCTGTCTAACCCTATGAAACAAACCTAGACATCTTTAAACAGCCCAGTAAAATGAAAAGACTTCCACTAAGTTATTTGCACTCTTTTACATTATGCACTTCTATATAAACTAGAAATAATTATTGCACAAAAGTTCATTAAAACAACACCTTTGACAAAATTGCATTATTGCTATGTTTTTGCCCATACGGCAGAATAAAGAAAAAGAACATAAAGTTGGTAAAAGCTGATAGCAGCATGCTCTAACATATATATCAATGTATTAGAATGTTAGGGCACTCTGGTCATATTACAAGCTTTGTTATGTTCCTCTTTGAAAAAAAAATGAATATGTTTACTACTTTCTAATAGGAATTTTGATATTAAATATGTAACTGACTTTTTGGGCACAGAAAAACTGTAAACGCCTTGGGCAAAAGGGGACCACATTTTTCATTTTGGTAGATACATGTCCTGCATTAATGTGAAGCTGTTTCTTCTATAGAAAGCTATCACTAGAAATTCAGCAATAGTATAGATCAGGGGTATTCAATTAAAATTTAAAGAGGTCCAGTCGGGCAATGTTTCATAATGCCAAGGTCCGGAAGAATGTATATATTAGATTCTATATAAATTCTATCATCTAGATCACAGGTCACTAATAGGTGGACCTCGGTCCGAATCTGGACCGAAATGATGCCTCATGCGGACCCACAGGAAGGCAGGACCGGGCCTAGGGTATAGCAGGAGGGGGGCGCTATCTTAGTACGGCTCCGCTCCTTACCTACCTCCTCGGCCCAGCTGTCACTGCTGTAGCACTTAGCGCTACAGCGTTCCTCCCTCTCCAGTAATGATGTAACTTCCTGGAGCTCACAGAAATTGACATCATTGCCGGGAGGAGGGATGCTGTAGTGCTTAGCGCTACAGCATAGACAGCTGTTCTGAGGAGAAGGAGGTAGGAACAGGGGAAAAGAGGGAGGCCAGTACTAAGATATTTACAAACACAGCAGGACTGGTGAATCCCCAAGGACTAACAGATACATCCATCTGTGTTCTTGTGAAGTTCCATAGAAGATTTGCAAAATTTGGAAGGTCTGAGAACCAACCTTGTAAATGGATTAATTTATTTAGACATAGTAGATTATTTACTAACCAGTCTGTATAAAGTATTTCTTTGCATTATTAACAGGATCTTCCAGTGAATCTGGTGTAAGCAGCAAATTAACAGCTTTCTCCTGTACACAAAAAAAAATGTAATGATTTCTCATTTTCCTCTGCCAATCATGCCATCTTTCATTTGTTTTCAAAATATTGTCATTTCAAATAAACCAGCATATTATTCACTTAAATGTATTACTAAAGATACTACTTCTAAAATGTATATCAATAACATATATGATGCAGGACTAAATGAATAATAATACACAAAAATAATCTTCACACTCATTTGTTTTATCCATAAAACTAAGGATATATTAAGGTTTTTACACTTTAATTGGTAAAGAAAAAGTTAGCATGGGATTTGTTCATGGACTGTTTTTAAGGATGGGCAGGCCAAACTGCCACCCATGATGCTATCAGCCTGCCATACACCAGCTGTCCACTTGGCCAGCCAGTCAGACTCACTCCTTGCCACAAGTCCATCCTGCCTACCTAGCTCCCTAACTCTGCACACAGACCTCTGTCATTTTGCCACCAAGCACACTCTAGCCATTTAGTGAATCAGCAGGAAAGTACAGTTGAATGTCATAAGGCTGATGGAAACCCAGCACTGGAATTGACAATAGGCATGGTCACACATGCAAGACAAATAAATTATTAACATTAATGCTTATGGCAAGCTTATTAAAAAAAATGGAGGGGTGGGGGTTAAAGCTTTACAATTATTTGTTTAATTGTGGCAAAAAGCCAGAATATTTTCATTTAGCTTTGCAAAATGAATGTATTCCAATCAACCGGCCATCTTGCTGAACAATCAGAATGCTTGCCCTGGAATCCAGGAACATCCAGGCACAATGACTGGTGAAGTGGAGGACCATGCATTTACCAAACTGGGATCATGGTAAGCTAAGGATAACAGGTTTATTGCCTGGATCCACTATGGGCACTGCCAATACATGCACACTGAAACAATTTGGTCCAAACTGGGTGACCAAATCTGTGCACATATAGGACATTTTGTCAACAAAAGAACAGAGTGAAAGAGCACAAAGTGCACCTATAGAAAAATCTGCAAATACTTACAAGCCTGGAGGAAAAACTTAGCAGTCACATTTACCTGGTTCCTAGGATTTATTTAACCCAGTGGTTCTCAATCTTTTTATTGTCGCGACCCTTTAGTACAATTGGCCATGATTTGGCAACCCCCATTCAATAATTATTATTATTGGGAAACCCCATTCAAACCCTTTATTTCCAATGGTCTTAGGCGATCCCTGGCAAATAGTCATTCAACCCCCCCGACGGGGTTGTGACCCACAGGATGAGAACCATTGGTTTAACCCTTCTCAAAGATCTCAATGCCATTCATTATGTTTCTGTGTGCACTAGTAAATTTACATAAACAGAGCATCATTACATCAGATGGCTCTTCTAGGGTATAATTTGAGGTCTGCCATATTTATTGTTCTCTAAGCAGTTCTAGACTACAAAAGACTACAAATCTCTATTCCATAAAATATGTGATGGAAAATACACTATCCCAATCCTAATTTGAGATTTCTTTTATGGCAACTTGACCATATAATTTGGAAAATTACTGTTTTGGGTGCAATTTAAATTATATACCGTTACATGTGAGTTTTGGGGTTAGCATAACAAGCAGTGAATTATCTTAGAATGACAATTACTTTTAATTCAGCTTTAACAACAGTGTAATATTTATATTTATTTAAAAGTTAATTCATTAATTAAAACTACATTCATTGCAGTCTAGTTTTTTACTATGTTTTTCTGATCTACAACTCAAATTACCAAAATATGCAAATGCTGTATATAAATCTGGAGTAGGATACAATTCTGAACAAAGAAATATGGCTAAACAGGAAGTGACTTAAACAGGAAGGAATACTATTGGAAAATGTTTATAACATCTGGCCTAAAAGCATGTCATGAGATACCTAGGAAGTTTGCCATACAAGCTCTACTCCAATAGTTCAATAGCATGGGAGCACCTGAAATATTTATTTATATATCTGGTATACGCTTTTCATTTATTGGCTATTTGATAAAACTCAACATACACCCTACTTGCCATTTCTTCTTTAAGCAAAGCCAAACCTATATCATGTGATTGACCATTCTGCCCCTTTCCAAACCTTTGTGGTCCATAGTAGTTAAGGAAACCATTTGTCTGAAAAAAAGAGAGTTGCAAAAACAGGTGTGAAGCAGAGGGTCCCATAGTATTAAGGTAAAACTAAACAGAGGTTTTATAAAATACTTTTGGAAAATTTCATAAATAGCATTGATGTAAAAACTTAGAATTATCAGAGCAAATTATATACATATGAATTCAATTCAGAATTATTTTATTGCATTTAGCTTGTTCCAAAATACCTGGTTATAAAAGCAGAAAATACAAATTTGTATGATTACATAACATAAAAATATACAGTATTTCCAAAATGACCACTGAACTATTAGAATTAACATAATGTGGTGTAATTGAAACAAGAAATTCAGTTCCAAACAGTGTATAGCATGTCAGAACATTACTTTTTCTTTTGAACTTGCCAGTCTGCAGTCACACTAGGCAATTCTTTGCTGGGTACTGCATGCAGCATTCCAGTGAGGACTTCACCAGTCTTTGCCACACACCATCAAATTCAATACAGGATAATAGGGCACAAGGAAAAGCAAAGGAAAACTGTTCTTTTACCAGCAGGCTACTAATGATTTATACTATAGCCAAATGAACTGTCACTTTATGCTACTGTACTTGTTACCCACCTATCTGTTTATGTAAGTCTTCCTCCTGTTTAGACTATAAACTCTATGGGGCAGGGGCACTTAGAGTGATGTATTTTCTTGATAATATGCTCATAATTCACTTCACTTGTTGTTTGTTAAGCACTTTTCCCTTGTCTGTATTATAACTGTATTGTTGGATTGTACAGCACTGAGTAACCTTGTGGCACTTTATAAATAAAAAAATACAAACATATACATATATACTCTCCCCCAATATCTACAAACACTTGTCCTACCTCTATTGATTTTGAGTAGATTCCTTAAATGTTACCTTAATGTTGTGAATTGCTTCTTCAATTTGTTTCGGAATATCTAATGATGAACCATTATGATTTTTTACATCTCTTACAATGATTTGGAAATGATTTCCAGTTAAGTGACCAAGATGGAGATGTGCATTGACACAGTGTATGTTGTGCAATCTCATTCCCTTATTTTTAATCATACTTTCAATTTGCATTAACCTACAACAGAGAAGTCAAATTTCAGTTATGGATCTTCAAAAGGCAGTCAACAGATCTGATAAGGTATTTATACAATGAAAACAGCACTATTAAAATCTGAAAAAGGTGAACAAAAGGAAGTCCAAAGAAAATAAATGCAGCTTCTTCTTAAACCTCTGTGTGCCTTGTCACACCGTGCTTTGCAAATTCAAAAGAAAAAATCTCTGTGGAAGAAGCGCAAAATAGAATTGCACTAAGTGCATTAACTTGAATTTTGCATATTAAGATGCCCAGAAACCAAAGAACTATATTTAAAGGGCTAGATATGTGTGGATAAAGTGCAGCAAAGTAAAAAGCACTGCAAACTCAAACCAAGTGCAATGGCGATTACGTCAAATGGCTGTATAGGCTGCTCACCAAAAAGCAGTGAAAATGAAAGCATTCAGAATAGTAGTATAACTTTCCAAACAGACGACTCCCACATGGATCAATAAAGTGTAGATCAAAGGAAAACCAACATGGAACTCGAGGATCATCACTCATGAGAAAGATAAGAGCTTCATAGCATGAATCCGTTTAAAATGATTTATTGAATAAAAACCAAAATATACTCACAATCTTTCTCATGAGTGATGATCCTCGAGTTCCATGTTGGTTTTCCTTTGTTCTACACTTTATTGATCCATGTGGGAGTCATCTGTTTGGAAAGTTATACTACTATTCTGAATGCTTTCATTTTCACTGCTTTTTGGTAAGCAGCCTATACAGCCATTTGACGTTGTAATCACCATTGCACCTGGTTTGAGTGTGCAGTGCTTTTTACTTTGCTGCACTTTATCCACACATATCTAGCCCTTTAAATATAGTTCTTTGGTTTCTGGGCATCTTAATATGCAAAATCCAAGTTAATGCACTTAGTGCAATTCTTTTTTGCGCTTCTTCCACAGAGGTTTTTTCCTTTTGAATTTGCAGATCTGATAAGGTGTTGTATATTTTACTATAAAGTATGGTAAATGCTGGACACAATGCATTTATTCAATAAAATAAATATGGTATAGAAACAGCAGTACTGCAGTGAAAATGGGGAGGGGGGTGAGTAAAATAAAATAAAATTAAAAAAAAAAGTCAATATTTTGTCCTTTGTCCCTTAGGGTAATCAGAACAAAAGAAAAATTGTACCTTTCTGGAGGTATTTTTTTTACAACCATGGCTTGATAGGTAATTGCTTTCTTATCTTTAATTCCAGCGTAACTGAAGTCTGAAGAAAGTACTCCAAGTAAGGAGGACATATAGCTGATGGCTTCCAATGTTTCCAGATTCTCCTTTTGAAGTATAAATCCTAAAAAGAAAATGGTTTTACATATAAAACTAGCCACTTATATAATGCATTTATAACAGAAAAAAATAGATCTGTAGTATTCAAAAATCCTGAAAAATCTTGGTCTTAGGAAGATAAATTTGGTGACATTATTATAGTTTACGTTTTAGCTAGAATGCAAGTGGTAATTGGGCAGGTGCTTCTAATCTGGTAGAGCAAACATCTCTTTACCATCTACACTTTAATTGGTCGAACTTTTTGCATGTCATTACATCCTATTGCTTTCTGTGGCACTCACATTCAAACTGTGCAATCACTGTGCAAGTACAAGCGAGATGGCTAATGAGTATGGCCAACTGAGTTGCAGATTTAAAATAGACCTATTGTCTTCTCAGCCCTGGTTTTCTAGAAGTTTTTACAATTTGCAAATCAACAAACCATCACTTATATATGCCCCTATAAGACATATTTTCTGCCCATTTGCTGCATATGTTCAGGTAAAAACACAGAACAGTTGCTACAATTTACTTAATAACAATGACAGTACTGTATGCTTCCGCATTGCCCTTACTAGTGAAGATCCCAGTAAATGACTTTAAATGCTTGCCACAAAATGTAACATTTAAAAATTACTGTTCATCACTGTCAGTAAAATTATTCTTGCATCAATATTTATCATGTATGTCAATATTTTTTCCTTAAGTTATACAGTGAAATATTTTGTTGGATGGTCACACTTACAATATTATTATAAAATCTTTGTAGTGCTGTCAACATTTTTGTTGTCTTTGTAGTAAAATGATACAAACCTGTGTAAATATCATTTGTTTCGTTGTCCTCTGTTCTATTTCTTTTTCTAGATGGCCCAAATTTCTCTCGAAAACGAACATTTATAAAAACTTTCTGTAATCCAGACGCATCTTTCTCTGAAAATGATTTAGTTTCTACTAGTTTCCCACATGCTTTGTTTATAAAATGGTGCACAGCTGTTCGATGTTCTTTACAGTCGTCTGGCTTAAATGTAAATCTAGAATTTTCAAGCTTTGCGTCCAAAAATGTAAAGAAACCATCTGCTTCCTCTTCAGAGGTCAACTGGCAAAGTTCCTTGTAATCCAGATTAGGTTTAACTAAAAGTTCTGTGCTTTTGGTAAACGTTAAAAGAAAAGGAAATGTCTGACGCACTGCACTGTGAATACATGCTCGATCAACCTTATTAGGGAATATTCCCAAAGAAAATTCATTTAGGATATCTCCATCACTTTGGGATCTCCAGGCAGATTTTATGGAATATGCATACTGGTTTAATGATTCTTGGACTGCTAGATCTAAAAACTGGTGCAGCAAACTGGGTGTGTCTTCTTCACAGTCATCAGCAGTATTAAAGAAAGAGTTCTGCACATGCCTTTGACTTAATTCAGATATTCCCCTAGACAACCCTGTTGGTTCTGTAAAATCTGTATCTTTTCTGTTAATCTGCGTTCTAATAACTTTTTGCATGACATTTTTATCAGATTCCTTATTTAATATTTCAGTGCTGCAGGCTTCTGTAACCAACTTCTCCGACAAATCGATTTCTGTTACCACAAAGTCCGCTGGGTAGTTTTTGATTGTTCCAAAGAATCCACTATGATCACTTAGATAGCAGAGGGAGTCAAACATTGCAGAACATTCTTCATTTTCCATCTCAGAAGTCTATAAACATGACAGATATGTAACAAAGGGATGATACAATGGTAAAATGATGAATGTTTATCATTATTAAGATTAGTAGAATATAAACAATATATGTGTGTATGTATAATTTTATTTATAAAGCCCCACTACGGTATGTAGCGCTGGACAGCAATACAAATATAGTAGAGCCATGTGAAAAGTGCTTTATACAATCCAAGTGAAGTAAATTACAAGCACAAAATTAAGAAAATACACCACTTTAAAGGAGAACTAAAGGTACAAGAGACATTTTAAAAAATACCTTCTAGTAAATTAAAACATTGCAGTCATAGCAGGAACTGTGCTGTCATTTGACTGCACATTGAGTGCCAAGTGAGAATTGAAATGAGGATGAAGGTCCTTGCCCTAATAATAAGCATAAATAGCAAATTAAGGATAAAATATAATATAGAATATATATATATATATATATGATAAAAAACAGTGCTAGTGCACCATAAGGTAGGATTTTAGTTGAATTTTGAAAGTACAGAGGGATTGTTCCTGGCAGAAATAAAGGAGTATGCAATTCCAGATATATGAGGCAGCAAGAGGAAAGGGTTGAAGACAAGAACAGAGCAAGAGCAGTAGCAGTGTAACATAAGAAATATGCTACTGCATTTGCACTATTCACCACTTGAGTCGCCTTGCCCAGACCGGAATCCCTTTAAAGCATTCGCTGATGTCCGCGTGCAGGACATCAATATTCACCCTGCTACAATGTAGCTTTGCTACTTGCTTGAGTCGCAAAGCAAAAATAGACAAATTCACTTCTCACTACTGACAAAGTGGAGAAAATATTTGTCGAACAGGAGGATAGCAGCAAATGCTGCCACATGCATAGTGTGGTGTAGTCAGTTGGATAGAAGTAAAATAAGAAGTCATGCGGAGTGAGGCAAATTCGACCAGTGAAGGGCAGTGATGTCAGTCTCATCATATCTAGCTAACTGTAGTCTGTGAATATTCTATATATTGCTATGTCACCTTGTCCCTAGATCATATTGTCATTTAGTCGCAGTCACCATTGTCACCTTTGAAGAAATAGTCGCCTTAGGCAAGACTGGAGCCCTGCGATCAATTCCCCAATTTGTCAGTCTGAAGTTGAGAAATCAAACAGGTGAATTTGGAGCAGTTAACCTAATCGCATTCACAGCTTTGAAACATTCTGTATCTTAGTCAATACTAGAAGTACCTGTGCACGTGGATACAAAATGATGTGAAGAGCTCCATAAATTCACACCTTTCACAGTCACCCAAATTAGTCACATATTTGCCACTTTGCAGAGTTCGTTCAATAAGAGAATATGGGGAAGTGGAGAATATATGCAAATTCATAGCTCAAACTTTATTCAATAAGGTTCTTAGTGTACTGCTGCTAGATGAGTTTTCGGGGGCAATTCACGATAGTGCGAAGTGAGGTGCGGAGTCTTCGCCTCACTTCGCACTGACTGATATGCGCTGCACGTGGACATCAGTGAGTGCTTTAAAGGGATTCCAGTCTCGGCAAGAGCAAAAGAGTTGCCTTGCCGAGACGGGAATCCCTTTAATGCACTCGCTGATGTCCGTGTGCAGGACATCAGCGAGCGCACATCAGTCAGTGCAAAGTGAGGCGAAGACTCCGCACTGTCGTGAATTACCCCCTTCATCTCACAGTCCTCAGCCCAGGATCATGAGATGATCGCTGCAGCTCTCTTGTTGGATATGTATGTGATGTCAATCTTTACATAGTACCTGCTAACTCCTGAATTTTGCCAAACTTATCCTACTGTGCATGCACAGATTGAAAAAAATTGATCTGTGCATGCACAGTTGTCAAAATTCAGGAGGTGGGTGGGTCCAATGTTACAATAAATGTCACATACATACTCAGGAAGTGAGCTGCAGCGAGGAGGCATTCATCTCAGTCTACTGGGCTGAGAATCATGAGATGAAAGCTAGTCTAGCAGCAGTACATACACTTAGGGGGTTATTGGCTAAAGTCTGAATTGTTGTGTAAAGATGTGAAATCGCCATCTAAAAATGGTCACAATAGACTGCTACTGTCGCAGTCACAACTTCATTATGGGAATATTGTCAGTAACGACTTTAATATGGAAATATTGCGGCAGTCACCACTTTAAAATTGTCACAGTCAGGGATTTGCTATGGGAATCCGCTGTTTGAAAATTCGACAGTCAAATTCTTACTTTAGCCAATAACCCCCTTAGCGTATTGCTTCTAAACCAATCAGCTAAGTATACCTTTTTTACTATAGTCCTCCTTGAAAAGTGCCAAAGGTAAGTATCGACCCTTGCTAATCTTCACTTGACAAAACAACCCTATAGCTCTTCTCTAAAAATTAAAATCAATTTATATCTTAGAAGATTGCTATCTACAACATATTAAAATGGCATGTAAGGTGATTAATCAATTTAAAACTGTGGCAAAAATCACCAGTTATGAAGTGATTGCAGGAACAGCACTGAAGCAAAGCAACTTCTGTGGCAACTCTAGGAATGCTTATGGACTATTTAAGAACCAGACACAGCACTAAACCAAAGATCAGAATTGACATATATGAGTGAGAGAAATGTGGTCACTGCATGATTGACACAGTGATGGGGGAGTTATACTTCTTTGGGTGTTCAGTGGGTTGTGAGCTGCAAATAAGATGTTTAGTTTGCCCAAGGGATATAATTTACAGGATAATGTACCTCTTTCTGTAATTTATAAGGATATTACAAGTCACTGAGGAATTCCATGACCATATAAAATTTTTTATACATATCATGGAATTCCAAGGTGGCTTGTTATATCCTTATACATTATAAAGTGGTATGTTATCCTTTATAATAAATGCATAGGTGGTCGTTTCATTAGACCTCAATAATGTTTTCCTTTACTTTAAATCTAACTTCTTTTTCAGCCAAATGCTTTCCCTGTACAGATACATATTTCTCCCTTTCTCTTCTGGCTTTCTTTACCTTATTTAACCTGCATCTTTACCTTCCATGTGCTGTCTCTCTTTGGAAACTGTGTGTAGGTGTGCGTGTGTGTAGGTGTGGGTGTGTGTAGATGTGGGTGTGTGTAGATGTGTGTAGGTGTGTGTAGATGTGTGTAGGTGTGTGTAGATGTGTGTAGGTGTGGGTGTGTGTAGATGTGTGTGTGTGTAGGTGTGTGTGTGTATACTACTATCTAAATATCTCTAATCCCCTGTGAGTCTGTCCATCCAGCTTCCTCTCTTCCCAGGGCCTTGTTCTCTGCACTGTCCGTTCAGCTCAGCTAAAAATCAGCTAGTGTGACCCCAGCCCTATCTTTTCCTTGTGCTGTTTGATGTACCATGCTGTGTTTGTTTCCCTGAGCTGCTTTACTCTGGTTTAGCTTCCCTCCCCCCTCGCCATTGAGCTTCTAATCTAAGCAGTACCTGTTGCTGCCTGAATCATTTAAATTCTGTGTTTCTCCGGTTCAGCTTGCTCCCTCCCCCCACTCTGTTTCTAACCTGTCTGTGCAGACCCTCCTCCTCCTCCTGACTCATTTCCGGAGAAGATTCACTTCCTGTCTGTGCAGACCCTCCTCCTGCTGCTGCTTCATTTCCGGAGAAGATTCACTTCCTGTCTGTGCAGACCCTCCTCCTGCTGCTGTTTCATTTCTGGAGAAGATTCACTTCCTGTCTGTGCAGACCCTCCTCCTCCTGCTGCTGACTCATTTCCGGAGAAGATTCACTTCCTGTCTCGCTCACTGGTATCAGCCGCACAGAGTTGAGCAGCGGGGAGGCGGGAGGTGTAATGTTATGTAGCGGGGCATGCTGGGAAATCCTAGAATGGATGACCATTTACAGGAAGTTCTATTCTCTGGTATAGGGAGATGTGTAATATAACAGCCAAAGCCCAATAACGTTTAGTAAAATAGGGCAACGTTTACAGTGGAACTTATGAAGTTATGCACTGAGGGAGTGAGTAAGGCGAGTTTTGCGCGAGGTCAGGTCTGAAGGCGCTAGTGCATGAAGGGAGGTGCTAGTTGGGGTATGCTGAAGGCGCTAGTGCATGATGGGAGGTGCTAGTTGGGGTATGCTGAAGGCGCTAGTGTATGATGGGAGGTGCTAGTTGGGGTGTGCTGGAGTTTTTGGTGTTGTGCAAGAGGAGAGGATGCGGAAGTGGCATGTGTTTGTGTATAGGGAAGAGATGTGAGTTGGTTTGTGTGTCTGTACAGTGACAGTGTTCGCCTGGTTCTTCCTGTTTGAGTGGCTGTTCCCAGGAGCTTAGGTGAGATGAGCTTCTGTATGGATTCCTAACCTTGTATCTCCCCTGTAAATTCACATCAGAGCTGTGGCTGTCAGTGTCTGCCATAGGGTCACTCGAGGATACAATTGAAATCTGCATTGTCCTAGGATCTTACTGATTAAATATATACCAATCAAATAATATCCCATAAAGCTGTGCCTTCTTAATTCTACATTTGTATGTAATTCTAAACAGCTAAACAATATATATAGTAATTATTTTCTTTCTGCTGCCTGCAAACTTGTGTGTAGGTGTTAACTAGAAAGAACCTTTGCTTAGGGCAGAGTGTTAGTAACATTTAAACACTCGTAAGAATTCTGAAATCAAATAATTAAACAATGCTAAAGTAGTAAAAATTGTAAAATATCCTACAAAAAAGTTGGGGAAAAAAGCTCATTACTTCCCATTACTGACACTGTTACACCTGGCTACTGAGCTCTGACAGTGACACAGAGTTTTGACTGATTGGAAATTCAGCCAGTTACAACATTGGTGGGTATGTTCCTACTGCCATCATTAAGGGGGAAGGGAAGAACTGCCAATTCCATGTATTGGACCATGGGTGCCCTCTGTCTACCAACAAATATCAAGGAGAAAAAGCTGTGGTCAGAGAGAAGTGTCTGGGCATTTGCACAAATCCATGCTCCGCTTCCTCTTTCAGATGAGTGCACTCATCACAGATCAGCCAATTTGTCACACTAGCCAGCCATCAGGTAAAGGAAATGGGCCTTAGACCACAGACCAGGACATTAAAATCAGGATTGTTCTGAGTTATCCAAGACACTTGGGGGGTAATTCAAGAAAGAGCTAAGTTACCTTGCGATGCTTCTCATCAGGTCGCCGAGATGGGTACGCACTCCCTGGTCTCCTGCGCTTGGAGATCAGCCAACGCTTTAGAGGTACTTCGGCTCACCTTGCGACTACTCGAGTTGCCTTGCCGAGCCGAAGTACCTTTAAAGTGTTCACTGATCTCCGCTTGCAGGAGACCAGGGAGCGCGTACCCATCTCTGCGAACTGATGAGAAGCATTGCAAGGTAACTTCGCTCTTTCCTGAATTACCCCCTTGGAGTGTGGTGCCATTGTTGGTTATTACTTCCCACTATCATAATGAGTGCACACAACTACCCCAATGTTGTGGTTGGCTGAATCAGTAAAATCCCAGTATCACTGTTAATACCCGTTCCCTGGTTAACCAATTTGCAGGGGATCTAGGTTTTAAATTCCCTTCTTAAGCCCCTCCTCAAGTGAGCTAAGGCTTTGAGGCAAATATTTAGATTCACTGTTTTTTGATTCAGATTGATATTCAGACTACCTGTTTGCCTTTTACATTTTTTGCCTCGCTTTGGTGATTCTGCCTACTCGTTGCTGACTTGCAACCATTCTCTGTCTAATCCTTGTTGGCACTTTAATATTAATTGGGCACTACGCTCTGAGCCTCCTACTGCATACTACGACTCTGGTGGGACTCCATGTATATACCCACTTGTCCCACAGCTTTCTCTGTCAGCAGTGATGGCAGCAGGTCGAGGGTTACTGGTGCTCCCTTTTTTTTGCCTTTATTACTTGACTGCAGCAGCTCCTGCATCAGTGCTGCTCCCTGCCTATCCATGAGGCTCATCCTGACTAGTTGTGAGTGATAGTGGGGAAGGGGCTGTTATGAACTCTTATTTCTCACACATGATTAGTATTACAGTTTTGCTAATATTATTAATGTTATTAATAAATAAGTTTGTTTATAACTATCTTCCCATATTATAGTAAGTACTATAGGCATTAAAGTCCCCCTTTAAATGTCCTGTGTTTAAGATATTTATATTTCTAATCAGTTTATCATCTCTCTCTCCCCACTTTGCCCACACCAAGCTCAGAGATGTGTATATTTTACAGCAGTAAATAATAGACTTTTATTTACTTGTCAAGCTAATTGTAAAGGAGCTGGACTTCCTCTTCTGCTGTGGGTACTACAGGCAAAGCATGTATGATCTACTGACTTTATTTTCAGTGCTTTTACAGATACTGTGTTGATCCCCCTGTATATATGTTTAAAGGTGTTCATTATTTATTAAAATGCAAACAGTCATGTAAAGGCCTGAATTTGTATAATTTCGTGACTACGACAACCCTGCTTATTTAACAGACTCTATAAAAGTGATGAATTTGCTATCAGTTTGATGCTTACGATGGCCGTAGACTTATGGAGCTCTTCACATTACTTTGTGTGCACAGGTAATTCGACTATCCAGCAGGCAACAGAGTATGTTGAAGGAGCGAATTCCGCAAGGCGTAGTGCGCCAAATTCACCTGTTTGACTTTGCCAGATCAGAGTTGGGGGTTGATGGCAGGGCTCCAATGTGGTGTAAGGCGATTATTCATTCAAAAGTGACAATAGCAACTGTGACTTAGTGACAACATGACCTAGAGCAGGGGTCTCAAACTCGTGGCCCTCGGGATGCTAGTTTGCGGCCCCCGGTCCTGCGCTCTACCAGGCGTTTTTTTCACTGGTGGAGCGCTGGATCCGACACAGAGGGAGACCTAGCTGACTCCCTCCATACAAAGAGGAGGGATCCTGTGACCCGATCGGTCACAGGAGCTAATAGGAACCAGGGAGCGCATGTGATCAGCACTTTCAGGTTCCTTCTCCTCCTTAGTGCTGCCGGCAGCAACAGCACAGCTGCCGATCTCTGCAGGGAGTAAGAGTCCCCAGAAATTCCCCCCAACCCACCCACAGCCAGCCCTGACCCCTCCATCCCCCACCCACGGCCACCAATGACAAATAGTAAATTAAACCCCAGTTGCCCCACACCCCCCACAATACTCCTATACACCCCATTGACCCTATAATACCCCTCCAGTGGCCCCACATACATTGCCCTGCTGACCCACGTATTTCCCCACAAAGGTGCTAATTTCCCCAGCAGATGCAAATCACTCAGCAGAGTTGCATATTGCCCCACAAAGCTGTTGATTGCCCCGCAGGGCCATGTATTGTTTTTAATCTGTTGTTTTCTTGTGGAAAACCTGATGCGGCCCAGCCTCACCCAGACTCTACCTCCAGCGGCCCCCTGGTAAATTGAGTTTGAGACCCCTGACCTAGAGTCAAGGTGACATAAAAGTAGAGTATTCACATTTAAGGGAACATTCTGAGGATTACATCATTGCCCTGCACTGGGAGGATCTGCTTGACTTGGCATGATTCCTCATCCCACTATTTCCCGACTGACTGCACTGCGTTATGCATTCGACAGCGTCCGACACATCTATCTGTTGCTTCAAGAATAAGGAGAAGTGAATACGTGTCTTCCGGATTGTAGTGATGTGGACAGACTCAAAGTCACTGCGCTAGTGAATTTACTCTGTAATAAATAACCCCCTCTAGCCTCTTCACAAGTTTTTTCAAGTATGGAAATTCTGAGAGCAGGGAAACAGTAATAATTGAAATCAATTATGTGTTGCAGAGGTATAATATGTTTAAGTGTTCAACGTTCTACTTTTTCCCTAGTATTTAGACATGAGCAAAGATGTTACACCTTCTACTTACATCCGGAACCTTAGCCTTGGGATGCACAGGCAGCTAGCAGACCTGCTTGATCCCCAAGATGGATGGAAAAAGATAGCTGTGGACATAATGAAACCTTGTGGCCAACCAAGATATACACAATTTCATATACGGTAATGAATTATGATATACACACCCATATGTATTTTACAGCCAATGGAAAACAAAATACCTCCATATTACAATACTTTCATAAATGATTAAATCATCTCTACGTGTGAACCAACAAATAACTATTAATTAGATTTTCATGTGCTGCTGGAAAAGTTTCAGTAATTATAAATTCGCCGTATTCTGGAAATAACGAGCATTTGGTTACAGGACTTTATACCGCTTGTTTTAATCGTACTTAGTAACTGCAAAGAAACCCCAGATGTTGTTAATATTCTGTATTCTACAGTCATATGCAAAAGTTTGGGCACCCCTATTAATCTTAATCATTTTTAGTTTTAAAT
>WMED01007612.1:0-17495 GCA_019650415.1 Pipa parva
TAAGTGGTGAAACTTGCACTATTGGTGACTGACTAAATACTTTTTTTCCCCACTGTATAGTACAGAGTGCATATGATTACATGCTTGTGCTAAAAGACTGCAGATAATCCAGTGGAGACTGTGGCTTGCATTGGAGCCCATTCATAATCATCCCTGCAGAAATTAGGATATTATAGGTGGTTGTATCCAATTACATTAAATGGAAGAAAAAACAAAAATTGCAGGTAGAATGTTTCTGTTTGATTAGAAGGGAATCAAATATTGTTTCATTCTTAATTATCTTGCTTTAATGTTACATTTATTTTAGCCAATCTATCTTGCCCCAGTACCTTAAGTACTACAAACCTGCAGGTTCCAGTGTAAAATGAGCATATGCAGTGCCGTTTACTCAGAAAAATATGATGCTGCAGAGGTGACAACTTTATAGGCACAGATCATTAGTCTTATTGGTCTACTGCCTGTAGTCTTGGGCTAGTACAGCAAGGTCTTTGCATAACGTTGGTCATTTTATGCCTAAATTGTTCTTTTTAAAGAAAGGCAGTAACAATCAAAGCTATTCCTCAGTCATTTTAATAGATCTGCAGACATGTAGGGTACACTGAAAAGTGTTGCATTGAACTGTTGATATCCACAATTAAAAGCTGTTCTTGTAGGATTTTGTTATTCCTGACTGTAATTACATAATATTTTACCTTAGTACTAAGTAATACTAAGCAACAGTTTTTTTTTATGGAGAAATAAAGTTATTTTATAAACAAATTGCATATAAAAGTATGTTTATTTTAACTTTTTCAGCGGGAAGATACAGATTTTTATTTAGCATATGGATTTAAGCAAACATTTGTTTAATTAGCACAACTAAAACAGATAATCTGTAAGTTAACAACAGTAATAGAGTCAAATCTCGGTGGAAAACAGGATTACAAGTGAAAACTACTTTGAATCCCTAAATCAAAAAGTCATTTAACAGAACAAACCTAACATAATCATATCAGCCTTGTGGAGGAGATCATCATTTTGAACTGCATTCTAAATGCAAATGAAATTACCTTATTTCTATGGAACACTTTAATTCAATTATCCAGTATACAAGCATTATTTCAGGGAACAAAATCTGTAGTTTTGACCAGTGCAGTATAAATTGTGGTTGTATCTTTATGGACTGAAGTAAGTTCAGAAAACTAATTTATTTTTCATTTCTTTTATGCAAATATATCAATGGTGTGCTAAATGTATTCAATCAATATGATTAATTAAAATAAACATACACTTACTTTATGTTTTCTAATCGACTGGAGTCAGGCTTCAAAGTGTTTGAATGCTTTACCATTTTGCCCAATGTGATTCCAAGGAAAATTAGATTCAGCTGTGGACAGAATAACAGAATAGATACTTTACTTCCAAACATTAGTGTGTAATATGCATTTTACCAATGTCCAGTTGCCCCAAACCAATGATAAAAAGCAGGAACCTAAAATCAGTCTATTCAGCCTTCTTGTTATTTATTATTTTTTTTGGGGGGTGGTGGTAATAAAGGAGTGCAATGGAGCCATACGTTAAGAAAAAGAATCCTAAAAAAAAAAAAAAGCATTTGGGATATCCAGCGGTGCATATTCAATTGACATCAAAAGACCATCATTCAGAATTATGTCTTTCCCCAGTAACATTCATTATTAATTAGGTTCAAACATAGTTTGCCAAGAATATAGAAAGAAAGAGCGAAATGAGAGTGAGTATTCAATCATCATACAAAGGAGTTTTATTATAAGGTTAAAAAGAATGCTTAAAAAAAATCATTAAAAACATATTCTAAAATAATTCCACTTTCTTTATACTACCATTTCATATATTACATATGTTTAAAAACATTCAGAGGAATATTTGGTTTCAGGAAAAAGTTATTATTTTTGTTTTGTACCCAGGGCTAAATCTATCCTTACACAGGCAGATGTAGTTGAGATCAGTTGCTCAGACCTTTGGGGGCGGGCTGTGTATGCTGGTGCATTTTTGATACACAGATTAAATAGTCATATAGTGGAGAATGCCCAATAAAGCTATTGGGAACTACAGACAGTTGGATGGTAGATTCTACACACTTGCCAATGGGAGCCCATGGCTGGTTGAGTAACTTAGAATCAGAATCAAGGATTGATCTTTCTAAATGCTTTCCATATATCAGGATAAATGGATACTAAATATGGTCTAAAGTAATCAGCTTGAGAGACTATGTGAATGTATGAGGATCTAGACATTCTTTCATACTTTTTCCACTCATACAAATAGGAAAATATAATAAAGGCACGTTTGTTGAGTACAAGCATGTAATAATTGTACTAGATGTAGTATATCTGATTTCATTATATTAGCCTTAGTACATTGTCAATGATTTTTGTGACACTTTTTTTTTTTTTTTTTTAAATAAAAAAATGCAAATGTTCTTCATGTTTAGTTGCTATTATTTCTTAACAAGCAAGCCATAATGGCAATTACTGTTTAAAGATGCAGGTGTACACACTTTTCAAGCAAAGCTAATGGTTTGTTTTCTTCTCTCATGAAGAGAAGTTGAACCATATTGGTATAGTAGACCTGATTTAAGATTATGGTTTGTTAATTATTAATTATTTTACTATTGATCAGCTTAACAACCATGTTTGTAGCTACTCTGTTACAACATTCCATCTCAACAGTCTTGAAAAATAATCTTATTCAAAAATTAACTATATTAAAATCCTGTATTACAGCCAAGGGTGCAAGGACTACTGATACACAGGCCAGAGCAAAAAAAGGGGGCAACTAGCCAGTCATATGCTGAGGGCAGCTAGCCAACCATATGCTTACTAATAAGTACTGTCCAGTGCAACTGGCATCTGGCTCCCTCCAAAGATGTATTTTTTTACATACCCACATTACATCATGTAATACTTGGCTTACAATAAAGTAAAGTAAATGAACATTTTGCAATGTAATTTGGGTATGTAAAAAATACATCTTTGGAGGGAGCCAGACGTCAGATTTTGGGGTCCCATGATTTCTGATAATAACCTTGATAACTGTGAACCAAACAGAGATTGCGAATAACAACCACATTACTTACCATGAACACAAATGATTTATGAAAATTCATAACCGAAAGTGGGCTAAATGGCCAGTAATAGTGAAAACGTCACCAGGACTTGGTAATATAATATTAGGCACAGAATGATGATTGACAATATGTGCTTTTACTAGTTGTACTAAAATGTAGCAAGGCAATTCTTCAAAACCCTTTTCCCAAAAAGTGTCATTAAAAAAAAATTTAAGATGCAAACAAACAAAGCGGAGCTATAAAAATTATGTGTACACAAAAAAAAATTGTTAGATAGTGTGCAACAGCCCAATGAAATGTTGATTGCATCCTCCTCAAAACGAAGTGCGCTTCTAAACTTCAACTATGGCAAATCCAAACAACTAAGGAGTTGTTGTTTGGATTAAAAAAAAAATGCATTGGCAATAGAAGCTTTTGTAACTTTATGGCATTTTATCTATTTTGAAAAGTGAGCACAGAATTTTTTTTTTTAAATAAAAAGTGAAATTTGGTCGTGGCATGCATTATATTACAGGCTACTGTCAGCACTTTATTATTTTTAATCATCAACACCAGTAACCAAATGAGAATATATATATATATATATATATATATATATATATATATATATA
Source organism: Pipa parva (assembly GCA_019650415.1). Taxonomy (NCBI): domain Eukaryota; kingdom Metazoa; phylum Chordata; class Amphibia; order Anura; family Pipidae; genus Pipa; species Pipa parva. Next base: position 3,697 of record WMED01007612.1, read on the forward strand.
TATATATATATATATATATATATATATATATATATATATATATATATATATATATATGCACAAAATACACATATAAATACAAACACACGTGTTTGAGATCTAAAAACTTTAACTTGTTTGACTATTTTAATATATCATACCCTTAAAAAGCATTATTGCTGCTGTGCTACAAATTTCTACAGAGCATGCATGTTCTTTCAGAAAGACGATATATGAATATATATAAAAGTCCTTCATCATCCTTGTCAAGGTGATCTTAAGAAAAAAAAAATCACAAACTGCTAGTGAGCCAATGGCAGCATAAATGATAAACTGATTAACAGGTAACATATGTCAGTGTATAAATTAAGCGTGAATTTATCTGAAAAGGAGCTAGACCTCAATGTTTGTTTAATATACAAGTACTAGTTTGTGATAAATTGAAATCAATGCTGATATTGCTGGATATGCATGTACATTTTGTGTGCATGATTATAATTACTATAGTCAGGTAATATATACCTTGTTCATTTAAAAGCAGCTTGCAATGGCTAAGAACTGCTCTGGAGATGCTATGTATGTTGTTTATGGAGGAGATCTAGATTAATTATAAAAACTATATGGCACTTTTTACTACATAATTTTAAATTGGCTCATATAATGCACTACAATTTATGGCATTAGGAAACTAAGATTTGAAACAAAATAACCAAATTTACAATACTGACAGCATCTACTAGACACATGCTAGAGCAGGGGTCTGCAACCTATGGCTCTTCGGCCAGAGGCAGCTCTTTTGATTGCTGCATCTGGCTCTTTGACTGTAATGAGCCGTGCTCACATGCAAGCACTGCTCATTAGCGTCTGCTGGCTAATAGCCGGCAAGCGCTGTAGAGACAAAATTTTCTCCGTGCTTTGGCTAGCAATCAGGAGCCGTTGAAGTCACCACGCTTCTGGGTCGTGAGCCAATCTGGAGCCACTGACGTCATCGCGTTTCCTGGTTGCTAGCCAATCCGGAGTCGCTGACATCACCGGCTCCAGATTCAAAAGGGCTGAGCAGAGTCACACTATATGGCTCTCTCAGACGAAAAGGTTGCAGACCCCTGTGCTAGAGATACTAGGGGCATGTTTCTAATATGCACAAAAATTAGGGATCACTATTACTGGTCATCACTACTCAGCAGTAATTATCCATAAAGTAGCAACAAGGACTGAAAAAAGTGATGTTTTATGAAAGTGAAAATTTTAAAATATCAACACAACCACTACTTGCTATGCTTTAAAACACTTGGTGAAGCAGCAAGCCTTTACTAACAGCATTTTATTTTTAATTGTGTATGCCTTTCCAGGGATGTACAATGTTTTTTTTTTTTGTTAAAGCTTACAGAGACAAATCTTTCTTAACCTATTGTAAGTAATTAAAACAGACCATGTGGTGCAGGACTATAGCAGGTCCAGACTTTTTTTCTAAACTGAATTCAAACAGAGAAAATTGACATTATAGGAGGTCAAAGTGATGTGATTTTTTTTTCTACACCACATTTAGAGGAACATTGCTTTTCATTTTATTGCCAAGCCTGGGCAATTGAATCATGTCTGCCTGAGCTCTGCATTTAAAAATTAATTTCACACAGCCTGTAGTGCTGACATGGATATGATAAGACAGAAGAACAAAAACAGCACTCTAAAGTAACTTAGCTGAACTGTACCATGCTCTGACCCTATTTTCTGTCCCTGGGGCTTTCAGTACCTTGTGAGATTGCAGTTCTCTAATCTGCACTTCTTTCTCAATATCTCTGCAGTTAGCCATGCATAAGCCCATCTCTCCATGGGCTGGCAAGTAAAGAGGTGTTTCTCTATAGAAGGTTTCTAAATGAGTGCACGGGTTTGAACTCTTTGTGAACTGAATTAATTATTAAAGATGCAGATGGAGCTGTCCAAATGATAAGAACAATTCCTGACGTGTCATGATCTAAGCTTTCATTAAAGCATTTCAGGCATACTAATGGCTTCCCAATGCTCATTTACTTACATGCCCTCTTTTCATAGATATAATAACCATAACGTCATAGGAACAGCATACTAAATTAAGGCAGTCCATAAAGCCTACTCATCAGAGTATTGAATGATTTAAACATCATGAAAAGATTTCTGAACAGGGAAAAGTTTAAAATCACTAAAAAATATTAGATTATTTTAGATGATGAAAAGAATGAATTTTGCGTATCAACACATTTAAAAGCGAGCAATTGCACAATGATATAAGCATAAGGATTAATGGAGGTGGGACAATTGCATAAAAAGGAGACAGTACCAACTTATATTCAATGTGTGTTTGAGGTACAAAGTGCACTAGTGGAATTTAACAACCTTTAGTCATACTTCACAATAAAGGACTAGTAACAACAAAGTGCAATCAAATTTGGATTGCCATGGCAGTTATTCCTACATAGCTACTTCCAAATGTTATCTGAAGTTCAGTTACTGATTTTCACCTTTTTTTTTGGTTTTTCTCTTTGCTACTTGCAGCCATCTTTTATCTATTAAGTAAACAACGCCCTTCGCTGTCCATTGTTTGATGGAACTTGGAAAGAGTTTGTGAAGTGCCCTAAGAGGCCCAAATAAAAGAAAGCAACAAACAGCAATGAGAAAAAGAAAAAGAAAAAAAAAAAAAAAAAAAAAAAAAAAAAAAAAAAAAAAAAAAAAAAAAAAAAAAAAAAAAAAAAAAAAAAAAAAAGGGAAACAATAAAGATTAGAAAACTAACTTTGAACAGAACATTGGTACAATTACTGCAAAGCAATAGCCTCCTTACCAATTCAAATGACAGCCTTTTTATGGTCATGTGGTTTTGGTACCAAAAATGCAAATGTCAAGCTCTGTATGTTAGAAATTAAAGTGGAATATTCTCTAACCTAAGGAATACACAGGTGCATTTATATCTTAATCTCAAACAACATTTAGGAAGCTGAGGGAAGTCAAGAAGCAAACTGGGTATAGTAAATGCATTAAAATAAAAATGGCCATTTTATTACCCTAAAACTGATAGCTTTTATTTCCTTGTTTAGAAGTAAACTATGACATGCTCTCAACCATCACGGTTGTTGATCTTATTTTCCCTTTTTGTCAACAGTCAGGATCTTGTCATACTCATATTACTTTAGATAGCGAATCATGGATAACTAAGAAATTCTTTGTAGCTTTGCTTAGAGACAGTGACATATGTGAAATATACAGAAACACTGTTCTAGTAACAGGAGAAGAAAGATAATGTTTTGAACCACTACTCTACTCTTACTTTTGAGACAATTAAAGGAAAAAGCAATTGCAAAAGATAAATTACTCTCAAGAACAGCAGCGTGATTGCGACCTGCTGTTTCATTTTTGAAGTTGGGAATACAGCTCCCAGAGGCCCTTAACTTTACAGCCTAAACAATTTGCCAAAGTATAATAATGCCAAGAACAGTAAATAATAGTAGATTCCTAGGCATGGGCCACATTAATCTATCTTTTACTTCTTTGCCTCTATTGACCCAGGCCTAAATAATAACAGAAGACTTTTTAATAGATAAAAGAACCCAGCATGTAGTAGTGTTCACAGAAGAAATCCGCTTTAAGGTCACTTTTTATAGAAAGGGATAAAAACTAGCCAAAATGAAATCCAATGATGAACAATTTTTAACAATAAGAAAGTATAAGCGATATATAAAATCAATTCCGGCAAATATATTTCTCCAGTAACCATATACAGAATCTGATCAAAGCTATACAGAGGGAACTAAATAGTAATGATTCTCTATGGATGCTTTTCTAATTGTAAAAACAAGAATGCTTCTTGATTTTAAGAAAAAGGAGTAAAGGGATTACAAAAGTAAGGGCTTTCAAAATGATACAGATTGCCACATATACTGCAGGCAACCTTTTGTTAACATGTCCAGGACAGGGTTCATATTTTCACCAATCTAGACTTGTTCATACTGCCAAATAGAAATTTTCCTCCATTTTTATGAACCATGAGAAAATTTACAGATGTTTTTAAACCCAACATTGCAGAGCAGTGCTTAACTAAAATCTACAGCAACAGTGCTCAGAAGTGGAACAGTGTGGACACTGCACTTGTTAAATAGAAAGTGTATTTTCTCTTGGAACCAGACACTCCTTTTTTCAAAAACAAAGTGGGAAATGGAAATGTTATTTCAAATTTGTGCCAGCATAAAAAAATATCACCAGCTAGATTAGACCAAGTAGATTGAATTATATACTTGGCTTCTAAAACACTTTAGTATTTGGGTCCAAGCCAGTTAGTCATTTGGTTATCTTATATTTTTATTTTGATTCATCCTACTAGGTAAAATAATTAATAGAAAACTCTGGGCTCAGTTCAAGTTTTTTTATTAGAGCAAAAGTTTAAAAATGTTTATCAATATGGAGACACTTTGGTAAACTACAGGGACTCCCCAGTGAAACACTTTCTCAGGCTGGCTTCGCACTAGCTAAGTTTCCTTTGTGTTTTTTTACATTACAAATAAAAGCTGTATATTTACACTGGCAAATTTTTCTTTGTTTAAACCCCCCCCCCCCAAAGAAAAATAAAACCCAGCAACCGGGTAGTACTTCAGACATAAAACATCCCACTTTCTCAGTGCTTTTCCTTCATGTGCGACCGCTATTGTTAAATTCCTGTTGTTACTAATCAGGTTACATTTATCATGTCATATTTATGCAGTCAAAAAAAAACAAAAAACACAGGAAGCGTCCCAGTGTATATTACTCTCAAAGAAACTCTAGTGTGTCACTGAAGAGCCGACAGTCATTACTTTCAATTTTTTTCATATAAATTTTCAGTGTTTTTTTCCCCACTACAAAAATCAGTAAAATTTGCCAGTGTGAACTCGGCCTTAATAGCCATGGAAATAAAAGTGTATAAGTCTATTTAGCCCATTATAATAAGTATTTCACACTTCAGCAGACCTATTGATTAACTATAGACTGGGGCTACAGATTGCCCCAATCAGATGATCAATGGTATTTGACAAACTTCTAAAGTTTTGCCTAGATTGTTATTTGCCACTGCCATATAATTTGGCGCACTGATAGCAGCTATAAATGCTGGTGTCAAAACTCTTACATTTGTCACTGCACTAAAAATATGTTAGCAGGATCTTAATGCTGGGGGTCTGATGGAATTACACTTTGATCCAATGGTATATAATGCATACAGAGAGAAATAACAATTCATAATCACACTTACATGTAGAACTGTAGAGAATTGATTAGGCTCATTGCAGTTTTTTTGCTCAGTGGCAGTAATTTCAAAATAAAGATTGACAACAAGCATAAGGAATGTGTAAGTATTAGAAAGTACTTTTAGGAATATTTTGGTTCTTTTTGACTTACTTCTATCTGACATTAGAATCATGGTGGGTAAAAATGTGATACCAGTCTGGAAGAACAGATTTTATACACATAAATAAGGTCAGTGAATGTGAATGGATTCATTTGGAGATTAAAATGGAGAACTCCATTCTTGCACCTAGCCCCCACAATATAACAACCATTTTTTTCTCTGAAAGTTGTAAAAAAAAAAAAAAAAAAAATGTAATATACTTCTTGATATACGATGCCAGTAAAACTTTTAAATACATTACTGCATTTTTATTATTAATAAATCTGGAACCACTTTTTTTTTTTTGGCTGAAAATGCTAACTTATTTAAAGTATAGTTTTCTCTTTTTTTTTTTTAATTAATACTTATAAATGTACAAATAAAATGTAAAAGACTTTAACAATAAATTCTTACCAAAATGATGAAAGCAACCGGACCAATGAAACTCCAAATGAAATTATTATCTATTCTCAGCCAACACCTACCAACAGAAAATAAAATCCGATTAATACAAATAAAAAAAGCTTAAATAAACCAATCCTATAAATAAAACTGGCATTCTATAAATACACCCTACTATATAGTACAGTAACAGCATTTAACATTAGCTATATATTTATGTCAGCTAGCACTAGCAGTTTTGACAGTAAACCTTGCCATCTGATCACTTAAAGTAATCCAATTCATTGATTTCGCACATTTTCTGATTTATATAAACAGCTCATGATTTCAGCAGGAGAGCTCTGATCACAGCATTGAGTAAAGCGTTGTAATTTTAAAATATCCAGGCTATACTGTGTAATCTTCAAGTTTGGCCTTTTATCTTTATAGCATATGCAAAGTAGGCGTCTCAGTGGAATGCAACACATAAAATATTCAGCTGTCATGTTCTCCTGGAAAACAGAAGAATTAGGGGGGGGGGGGGGGGGGGAAATAAGCTCCCAAGCAGTACTTAAAGGGCCCACTAACACCAGAAAAATTAAATTTCCAATTCATTGCCATTATCATTTAAACAATAGTTATTTCTATGCAGTATTTGTAAAAAGGTCAACTTGGAAGTTAAATTGCTGATTTTTGTCCACTGTTTTGTGCTACTTTTGTTGTTTTTAGAAAACTTTTATAGGTGGGGCTTTCTAGGGTGCTTCATAAATATCTGTCATTTATAGGTCCATAGAAAACAATAGATAAGAGTATGGGTTTGTTTATTTAATGATAAAAAATATAGAAGATGGCTGCAACCATGAAGTGTTATAAAGAGGCACAAAGCAATACGTATCAGGAATGTTATTTTAAATATACATTTCTACACGTATGACATAGGATTAACTCATTCCAAACCAAACGTCATTTTTTTTCTCTTGTGTTTAGACTAAATGATGCATAATCATAAACAAATCAGCTTTAATGGGTGAGCAGTCACAGAGTGGTCTTTTTATTAGCAGAAGGGCTTATTTATCAGGAGATAAATTCAGCTGCTATTACTTACGCTTTTTCAGTTCCATAGCTTTTGTAGTCTATTGCAGCTGAAACACCAACGACAGTAGCAGGAAAGAGATATCCGGCCACATAATAATACTTCTTCCTTGAATATTCACTCTCAAATACCTCCACTAGCATAAGATAAAGCTGAACACCTTCCAGGCACATCCAGGCAAAAGCAGCGAGAAAGAAAAAATGCAGAAGGCCCGCAAATATGGGACAGGCAATCTAGGTAAGGAAGAAAATGAATAAGGAAATCTTTTATTTTAGATGATTACAAAATGGTAAAAAAGGGGGTGCAACACAGGCAGTTGATGGTCTGAACAAAATTATCCTAATGTCATAATGGGCAACTTAATATGTTGATTAAAAGCAGAGGATTGAAAACAAAATCTAACATCCTGTCATGGACAAAAGGCATGTATGTAAATGAGTCACACCAGAGAAACTCCCTTAGGCATGACACAAGCTGAACCTTCTTTGCAATACTAAGCTGCCTATAAAAACTAAAATGAACCAACAGGAGGGCTGTTTGCCTAAGGTAGCCACGCAGCGCATGATCATCTTCTAAAATAACATAAAAAGGATGTATATGGGTCATAATCAATGAAAATTATTAACAATGATTATGTTTCATGATTGCTGATTCCATTGGCATGTTTAATCTTTTATCTATGCTTGTAGCAACAAATAAATGTTGCACATTCATTAAAAGAACGAGCTTCCCAGTACTGTTCAATGCAACAACGATTTTGAGCAATTATGGCTTTACCACTCCATGCACATACATATTAAGTTGTTGAAATCAAATTCCCCTTCCAATACCTGGCTGGAAAGCCTCATAATGAATTTATGTCCAAAACTGGCACTTAGTCAAATAAATTGGTTGATTCCATTTTCATGTGCGAGTGGGACACTATCATATTTATGAGTCCAGTAACACCAGAAACTTTTGGATGGATTGGCAAGTTATTCTCACATAGTGCTGGTAAAAATGTTATTTTAAAAGCTGAATTCCTGATTTTTATAAATATTTGCCATTCAAATCACTGATGTAGCTTTAAAGGAACACTCTGGCAAAAATTGAAGAAAAAAAAAACACATTTGCTGATTTATGCTAATTACTAACTTTTAATACATCATTTTTTTTTTTAAATTTTGGCCAAAAAGTTCCCTTTCTTACCTGTAAAGAAGTGCTGTACAGCACTTCTTTACAGGTAAGAAAGTGAACTTTTTGGCCAAAAATAAAACAAAAAAACAAAAAAAACGTATTTACTAAAAGTTAGTAATTAGCATAAATTAACAAATGTGTTTTTGTTTTTTCCAATTTTGGCCGGAGTGTTCCTTTAAGCTGTTCTAATGGACCATTAACAAGAAAGAGAAAAAAAAGAAAATTGCTATTTGGAACGGCATTGTATTTATTCCAGAGCAGTACCTGAACTTCATACATACATATCTAGGGAAAAAAATAGATGCAACCACAAAAATAAAAAGCATACAGAATAGGAGTTCAAGATAATTTTTTCAACATTATGTAGAAATGACTGTAATACTACTCAAAATGGGATTTTTTAAAAAATTTCCTTGTTTTACTGGTCCTTTAGTCTTAGCAATACTATTGCCACTGGAGAAGAATTTAAGTTGTTTAAATAAATAATCAAGGCATGTGACAATTGAATATAAAATCAAAATTTATAAAAACAATATTTAATTAAAATTATGGAAGAAAAACACTGCAGATTATATATATATATATATATATATATATATATATATATATATATATGTTTGTATAGCAGGGAATTTTTATTGGTCAAGGAAAGAAATTGCTGAAATTTCAGAAAATATTGAACTTTCCTATACTTTATATTAAAAAGATTAACACTAAACTGATGAAGCATAAATGCATAACTAATTTTACAGAAAAAAAAACAAAACAAAAGTGACTCACCACATATTCTGTTTTATCAATGCCTACTAAAAAAAGAAATTCAGCAACAAAAAGATTGATGCAAAGGTTCTTGTGTATTGTGTTGCGATCACTCTGCAGACCACGGAAAAAGCAGAATGTAAAGATGCAGATTGCTAGGCAGACAAGAGAAATGACAATTCCCACCCAAGTTATTACAGTGAGCAGCAGCTCATGGACACCATCTTTAAACTGTAAAAAAAAAAAAAAATATGGTTAAAATAGACAATATTATGACATCAGAATTTCCCTTATGTTTTCAACCACCCACCCCACCTATCCAGCACGTACACTGAATGTGGAGCTTAATGTTATGTTAACACAAGTCAATGACCAACAGGATTTCCCTTCTTTTTCTCAAAACAGAAAAAATTGCTTTGAATGTAATTCAGTCATTCAGTAGAGGCAAAGAAACTCAACTTAAAATATGTCATCATTAAGCAAAAAAGGTAAAAGAAAAAGACAATGTTCTGAAAAACAGAACTGGGGTAATATGTAAAATTAGTAGGACCATATGAGATCGCACACAATGTGTTCATTTAAACAAAGCTAAAACAAAAAACAAAAAAAAACTCACCACAATTTCTCTGTGAGCCATGAGTATGGCAAAATTTGTTAAGTGGCTACAGGCACATGTTGTGTGGGTTTTGTTCGTTTCAACTAGCCTACAACCTTGCGTTGACCAATATCCCATCATAGTCCTCTCTGAGTAATTCCAGAAAGAGCAATTGGCATTAAAATAATTATTAGGCTGCAAAAGACAATAACAATTCAGGTATTAAACTTAGAGAATTAAAATAAAAGTATCTTACATTATAAAATGCTATCCCTAAAGGAATATTCTTATGATTAAAGTAAAAATATGTATTTCTCTTTACTTAACAAATATTATGTTTTCTGAATTTACTTATATATAACCCCTGGTACTGGTCCAACTGCCACTAGGGAAAAAAAAAAAAGCAATAATAAATGTACAATAATTCAGCTTCTTATAACAATGTCAAAAACTGAAGGACTAACTCCTTGTTCTTACCAGAACAAACCAGAGTCTCAAAAAGCTACTGTTGTCTATGGCACATGGACAAGGCACCAAAATTAACCATGTAGCTCCAGATTATAAAATATATATTTAACTTGGTAAATGGACAAGTAAAATACCATATTTACAGTACTGATGAGCATCCAGATATAGCCCATATTTTCAAGGAATTTACACTTTTAGTTTTCTGATATTGGGCAGGGTGACCTATGAAACCAAGCACAACATTATATATAAAGACTACTTGCATGGTTTGCAAGCGAGTGTGTTTTGTGCAGCACAAACAGCATATGCTTGGTGTGTGTAGAGATTAGTCCTGAGAGATGACTGACCCAATTGCAGTTTTGTGCAGCAACATGCATGCAATTGGGCAAGACTTTTTTTATCCAAATAACAGTAACACTATAACACAGCTCTTTGTGGTGAATTTAACAAGGTTGGTAATGGACACCGATTATATTCATCAAAGCATCTTTAATCTGCATAGAGTGATAGTTTCTTTATATGGATGCCCCTGCTGCTAAGGCAAGAGTTAATTTTCATTCGCAAATGAATTAGACTCATTTACATTTTTGTCTTGATTACTGAATTAGCTTTCATTAAGAATACACTTAAGTTCTAATAATCACTGAACCAGGTTCATTTAATTTTATGTTCATTGACTCAAATAAACTCTCAATCTGACCTAGCAGAGCATTTAAAATTCTAATGAAAACTTTTTTCTTTTCTCTCACTCCCCCCCCCCCCCTTTTTTTTTTTTTTTTTTTTAGAGATTTTATGACCTCTTTGTTAATTCAATAGCGTAACTCACATCAATGTGTTCCAGGGTAAAAAACACTGGATCCGTTAGATACACGCGGCTGGACTCTTTGTTTATTGAAGCTGCGATGACATGAGAGTTCACTGCAATAGTGCTGTTCCGACCAGCAAAATCTGCTCCTAGTTTTATGGTTGCATTTTCTGTGCTTAGAAACTGACCAAGGCTTTTGTAAAGTATAAACACCAACTTCGCAAGGCCTGACACAGGGAGAAACATAAATCATTAGCAAAAAGGTAAAACATCAGCCATTCTAAAAGAAAACAAGCCAATCCAGAGTAGCAATTTATGAGGTCTGCATTATCTAATTAAGGAAACTATACTAGAAATTAGAGCTGCTGTACAGATGTTTCTACAGCTCCCAAAGAAAGAAATGTGCACATTTACTAATAAACAATCAAAATCCTAGGGTTACAGATCTGGTAGGCTTAACAAAGGCATAGAGAACATGTGCCCAATGACTCACCATTCCTGCTGTTCTGTTTGACAGTGTTTGCAGAAAGCTGGATCAAATTGCCTCCTTTATTGCCCTGAGGAAATTTCAACTCTTGCACCTGGCCCTCTGTACTGAGCACAGCAACCTCTAGAACTAGTTATGGAGGACAAGAAAGAGGGGGGTAAAATACAGTGGCATTACAATGCAGGCATTATTCCTTCTTCTACATGTGTAAGTGAAACAGTGGAACTGTTCTGTTAAAAACCTCTTGTTAAGAGAAAACTGTACTTAAGTTATATAAAAGGTACGTTGAAATTTGAATGAGAGCCTACAGCAGAGATCTGTTTAAAGGCATTATAATATTACATTAAAAGATACTCTATTTTGGGTCATCTGGTATTACAAAGGCTTAACTTCCCGCAGAATAACTCAATATACCTCAGGTAACCTGGGAGTTTTCACAAAAATTTAGTTCACACCAAGAATAATAAATGTTATTTAAAGGAAACACACCTAAATATATATATATTTTTTAGACTTGGTTTTAAAATTCATTTCTGGAAGGTACAACAGGAGAGAAAGAAAACCATTTTTTTTTCCAATTGCTTGCAGCAAAGAAAAGTTGCAATTTGTAAGCCTGCATGGGGTTTAGCAATCACCATAGAATTATTTATCAGCATCTATTTTACTAGTTAATTAGATTTTAGATCCAAATAAATATAACCAATGGCTGGAAATACATATAAAGCAGATGGGTGACACCTATTTATCCTTAATGTACTTTTGTACTTACTAATATTTTCAGTTGGCATGGAGACTCGCGTTGGTTCTGCGAGGTTGTCAGCTAAGACAAAGGCACCCTCTTCTAAAGTATCAAGTAACATGGTCGCAGCATGAGCTTGTTCTGAAGAATTCATGTCTCTCCATGACTGCAGGGCATCAGGTCTTAGCAGGTTGTCCACTGTGTCAACGATAGCCTAGGCAAATTAAAACAGCTGCTATTACATATTACTACTCGCAACAACTGGATAGAGCTTATAATAAGACCCAATGACAAATACTAAAAAGGAATATAGAATCTTAAGATCTTTCTAATAGTGAGCAGTAAAGTAAATAGTATTTCCAACATATATAAAGAACAGCCACAATGAATTACAAAGGGAAATAATGACATACATGCATAAATAAAACACATTAAGCAAGTACTACATTAATACATATTAACAACATCACTGTACCTCATCTAATTAATGTACATATAAACCATACAATAATATATAACTATTTTTTAAATACATACACGCGCATACGTTCTGCTGTTTTCCTTTCTTTCATTTAGCAATTTCTTATTTCTCTTCTATGCTTCCAGGTAATGGAATATAGTTAAGAAAACAAAATGGCCTTTTCTCTCCAAACAGGATATTATTTTGTGCAAAACATTTTGGAGAAAAAGTATATTTTCTTAAATTCACTGCTATTTGTGCTTCCCCAATGAAGTGCGTTTTTCCTGGTAAATCAAGTTCTGCATTCATTTTTGCCTAAAGTACAGATTTTTACTTTGTGCACCGTATGTGATGCAAGTCATTTTTTGTTATATTTGCATGGTTATACGTAACAATACCACTATTGTCTAAGAAGAATAACAGATATAGCCAAGGCCAGGGTCACACTGACATTTCATGACGCATTGCATTTAGCGCTTGGGCCAGGCCACAACACAGGCTACTTTCCACCTGAGCAATTTGTTACCAGGCTTATTATTGTATATGGGGCAAGATGAAACAGCATGCGGAGATTATCCTATGTTAAATATTGGATACTATTTTTTCAGCTCAGCTAAAAAGTGGCCAGCGTTGTACCTGCCTGTCAGTAAGGATTCTGTCCCTATTTGAAGGGAAATATTCCTTGGTAAATAAAACAGCAATAAAATAGTGAGTAATAGAGTTAAAAGCATGGGATTACAGAACGTTAGTGTGGCCTGGGCGGATTGCTTAGGAAGAATCTTTCCAATATGATGGATTGCCTAGGAAGAACAAGTAAAGACTGAATATATATCTAGATATATGATGTATAATCTAGATATACAGTTATACAATTTCCCTCTCATGATTTCTTAAATTCACATAGAATCATCTCAAACATAAGCAAGCTAGTTCTGCTTAGGTTCTTTTCTAAGCTAAAACAAATCACTTTTAAAATATGTTTTGCAGATGACACATTTCTTTCCTGCACATATAAATCATTTGATTTTAATGATCACATTTCTTAAAGAAAAAAATAATTGGTTGTGCTTCACTTTGTATCATAACTGAACAGCAAATGTATACAGTTGAGTTGCAATACAGTGGCAACATAGTTCCCTAGATTTAGGCATATGCTGCACTAATCATGTGTTCTACATCTGCTAAAAAATGATAAAAAAAAAAATAAAAAAAAAATGAATCCATGACTATAAAACAAGACAATTTCAACACAGGATTAATCAACATTCTTGGATCTTTGCCAACTCTAAAATTAAGATGCTAGGGCATATGAAGAAGCCTTTATAGTTTTAAAAACACTAAAGATTTAGCATTATTCTTCGTCTCTCCACTATGCAAAAGGTTCTAAAAACTAGTAGCCTGTAAAACATACCTAAATCATCTTCATTACTAACCTTTAATTAATGCTACTTAGCAAATGAAGTATACAAATTT
>WMED01007613.1:0-17494 GCA_019650415.1 Pipa parva
ACTGGTCTTGCTTACAGCCGGTCCCTGGTGCAAAAAAGGTTGGGGACCTCTGTTCTAAAGGATTTGTGGGTGAGTGATTGTAAGGTCAGTAAATATTTTTCTGTCAGGCTGAGAACACACTACTTAATACTGTATAAACTATGTCATATTGTGTTTGCACCATTAGTAATTCCTAGTAAAATCCATGAATGTGATTTTAAAGAGTCCTGATGTCACAGCTGCTGTTTTGTTCATTGTCTCATACATCTGAGACCAGCAGTCTCTTTTTAAGGAAACCAATTACGCTGTCTGCTATTTTAAAGGCTCTTTGCTTTAACCACACAGCTTACTGCTGCATGAATGATAGGTTGTAATATTGAAAGAAATGTTCTGCAAGAATGCAGATTTCTAATTCAGTAGAGCTGAATTTCGAGAAAAAGACACTAATGACATCACTGGTGCAAGCCAATCAGGAAATAGAATTTGGTGCACCTTTGACATCACTGCAGGGTGGGGGGAACCATCCCTGTTCCACTGCCCCTGTCATGTAAGACTACCCATAACCCAGGAGAACCTCTGAAAATCTGATCTTGGCATGCTTTTATTTCTATAACAGTCACCTTTGGCTTCAGGAGAAGCCCTCTGCTACTCAGGTGCTGCCTAGTCTTAAAGGCATGAGATTCTCAATGGTTCCACAAGAGCAAGCAAGGGTGCCAAATGTTACACTGTGGAAACAAGAAGGAAAGCATTGTTGTACAAACTGGGTCAGTAACAGATTGGAGAACACTGAATCAGAATCAGCAGGCAGGAGCATAGTCAAAAATGGGCCAGAAGTAAGTAATCAGTAAGTCAGAGCCAGAGGCAGGATACAGATAAAGGTACAGGATACAGGATACAGATAAAGGTACAGGATACAGACAAAGGTACACAGGCAAAGGGTTTTGGCACAGGATAGAGCAGGATAAGCATAAAAGCAGTGAAGGTACTTTCTAGACAAACCAATCAAGACCAAATCACAGGCAATACATAACTGCAGGTTCAGGGTTTAAATAGGGCTGGTAATTATTCAAAACATTGTACCTGTGCAACAATTTGCAGCTGAGCACTGAAGAGCTCAGCACAGCTCTGCTGCAAAATAAAATACCATTTATATCAAAAATATATCAAATCTATCTATACATTTTTAAGTAGTGATACATATACTATTCCATGGGCTTTAGTTTAGAATTTGAGAAAAGGCCACTACCTTCTCACTGAAACATTTATACATCCAAACAATATCCAGTTTTTTTATTTGCACTATTTAACCAAATGATTTAACCTGCATACAGGAAAGTTATTTTTTTATTGCCAGCTGATGCACTCTTTGGTCCCAAGGTCTTAGTACAGTCACAGTGAGCCTTAATTTCATCTAACTATAATCATCTGTTTAAAGGATAACTACAGTTCGTACTTGTATTAGGGAGTAATTCTTAAGGGTGATGAGGGAAAATACTTATGGATAGAGGTTTTAGGTTCCAGTGCTGCCTCCTGCTCTCTGAAATATGCCAATTTCTTCTGCCCTTCACATCAATGCAATACTCTGCACTTCCTGTTCCTGTTGGATTTTGGGGAATTGATCAAGCAGAGTTGCAGTTTTACATCAGAATTTTGCTACTGCGCTTACTAAGTTTACCAAAAGTATCTCTCCATTCCCCCCTTCCCCCCTAAGAGTCACCCCTAGTCCAAACCAGCTATGGTTCTCTTTCAAGAACTGAACATCTTGATTTTACTCCACAATTCTGGATGCAACTATGCACATGCATTTCAACAGTTGTAATCTACTGCCCATTTGGCGTACTTTATATGAAGAGCTATGAATACACATCTATTCACCACTTCCCCATTTTGGCTTATTAACTAATCTGCTATGTGGTGAATACACAACCAATTTGGGTGTCAATTATAGTTGTAAACTTACGGAGCTCTTTGCATTATTCTATGTGCGCGTGCAAATCAAAAGATAATAAAATCAACTACCTGGTTTTATATGTAGCTTCATATCTACTTCTGTTTTTTCATTGTATGTAGTTTTTGCTTTGGTACTTACCTGGTGTCTTTAAATATCATATGCCAATAAAACACGCTGATTTTATGGAAGATTTGAATTGGTTCAACTAGCTTGGGCACATGCTACATGAATGAAGGGAGCAGCTTTGGCCACAGCCAAATGTTCACCATAATTGTTTAATAATACATTTATTTCTATGTCGGTTTGTCCCTAGTTCATGTTGTCACTTGATCCCAGTGTTTATTACCACTTTTAAATGATCTGTCAACTTACATAACACTGGAGCCCTGCCATCAACTCCTTAATTTGCCACTCAGATCTGGTGAAAGTCAAACAGGTGAATTTGGAAAAGTCCACCTCTCCTAATTTGCCACTTCGACAGACTGCTGCCTGCTAAATAGGAAAATAACCTGTACACGTGCATGCAAAGTAATGCAAAGAGCAACTCTTTTGCTCTAGCCGAGACGGGAATCCCTTTAGGGACATCAGCACGCGCATAATAGCATTTCCGAAGTGAGCCGAATGCTTCGGAGCTCACTTTGCTGAATGCTAAATTACCCCCTTGGTTGGAAAGGCCTACACTACAGGGGCCTGGCATTTTCCGTAAATGCCACATTCCCAGTCTATGTATGGTTTTAAATTTGAATTATCTAAGATGAAGATGATGTCAGAAGTGTCAGATTATTATAGAAAACCCAACAGAGCTGTAGCATGTTACAAATTGGGTGAATGCAAATAAAAACACTTTGAGTGTCATTGACTAAATCTGAGAAGTGGGGCATATGCGACCAATTCGAGCAATTCGAGCATCTTTGTAAGTTGCAAACTTACAGAGCTCTTCACATGATTTTGTTGGACATGTACTTCTACTATTGACTAAGATGCAGAGTGTCGAAGGTGTGAATGTGACTAGGTGTACTCTGAATTCGCCTGTTTGACTTCACTGTTTCAGACTGGTGAATTGGGGAGTTAATGTCAGGGCTCCAGTGTTGTGCAAGGCAAGTATTCATTCAAAAGTAACAATGGCGACTGCAACTAAATGAAAACATGACCTAGGGACAAGGTGACATAGAAATATATTGAATAGTCACAGAATACAGTTAGTGGGATATGATGAGACTGACGTCACTGCCCTTCACTTGTCGAATTCGCCTCCCTCCACTTCTCATCCTACTTCTATCCAACTGACTATGCCACACTACACATCCAACAGCCTTCACCACTACCCACCTGTTCGGCAAGAGTATTCGCAAATAAGTCAATCCTGAGAAGTGAATTTGCGACTATTTTGGCAATGCAATTCAAACTGTAGCGAAGTGAGTTTGACATGTGAATTCTTACTTTAGTCAATAAGCCTCTCAGACTTTGCGTACATGGCACAGATCTCAAAGTCATGCATTTCAGGTACTAAGCAGGATCTCTATAACGTGCTACATAATTTCTTATTGCTAAAATAGCACAAATAAATAAATGCATAATATGAATGCTTTGTTGTGCTTCAGTGCCATCTAGTGGAAAATGGTTTAACTAGAGGTCAAATTTTCAGAATCATTCAGGAGATTCCCACCAACTTATTTAAAGTGATACTGACATCGATGGGGGTTTTTCACCATTCTAAAGATATTTGAAAGCTACCCATAAGTCATGTTTTTGTAATTTTTGTCAGTAGTTTTTGCACGTAGGATATGAGTGGTAGTAAAGGAAAACTAAAACCTAACAAATGTTGAAATGATGTACCCTATGCCAGGGATTACCATGCGAGTTTATAAATGATCCCTCTGCAACTAACAGTCTGTGTCCCCAAAGCTGACACTGGAGGCTGACCTCTTTAGAATCTTGGTTACATTTTTTTCATGCTCTGTGGGTACCTTTTAGGAGCCGAGGAAAAAAAGAAGCAAATTAAAATGCAGGTTAAGATTGTAAAAATCTAATATTTAACTCTTCCCACTTTTCATCAATTTTGGGGTGAATGTCAGGCTTTAGTGTAAAAATGGAGTAAAAGAAGTGGAGGGAGACTAACTGAAAAAGGTGTGAGAAAATGATGTTTGGAGATTTTACAGAGGCAGTGTTATAGGGCTAACAACAGCCTTACAGCTGCCAGAAAATCTTCAGCATTTTGCAAATTTATAATGCAAAATCCATTAAACAGAAGATTTTAAATGTGTGTTTACCTGCTATGGTTTCTATGGTTCAGTGAGCAATTAATACTGAATAATAAAAGCAAACAAAGAAACAACAGTCATCTACTTCCTTGTGTCTCCCAGGTGCAATAAGGAAACCAATGCAGAAATATCAATAATACAAAGTGTTCATCCTGGGAGTCAATGTTTAAAGTTTTCTCACTAACTCAGTTTGATTTTCATTCATGGAAGAAAATGTATGTAATAGCCCAGGAATGAATATGTACAAATGTTCAGAACTCAAACAGATATAAAAAGGGGTATCGTATTCCTATATAGGCCCTTTCAGATCCTTGTTCCCAGGATATATCCCAGGATATATTTTTAGGAGTATATGGGGGAAATTTATTTATTTTTTACCTGGAAAGAAAACACTTGGGGGGGGGGGGAGCTTATTCATCAGAGCAATAATTCGACTGTAGAAGGGAATACTCTTAACTTTGGGTCAATACACTTTGATAGTCGTGAATTCTTTACTCTTTATTGACTAAACAGAGGATTCCCTTAGTGAAGAAACCATTGCTTTCATAATGTGGCATATTCAGTTGGACAGTTTGGATCTCTCACTATTTAATCTTATCACGTGGATAAAGCACTATAGAGTGCATTTTTTGCGCTTCTTCCCTAGATTTTGATGTTTATGAAGGTTTGAAGAAATTTGGCGTGATTTCTAAAGAAGCAGCAGCACTGCAATTTGAAACAAAAGTTTTTTGAACGTTTATTTTGACTTTTTTGGACTTTGCTTTCGGACTTTTTATTTCTATTTTCCTATTATACACATTTTTGCATCTTATGTTATTCATTTTCAGTTTGTTATAAACACACATTATTGTATTTAAATACACATTACTATCATTGGTTGAATTTTGCCTTTAGGCGCTACCTTTTAAAAAGAGCTTAGCTAGAGCTTTTTTTGTTGTTGTATTAAAGCATGCCTTTGGAAGTTAGCAGCCATTAATCATGTCTAAACAAGGTACCTTTTTTAGAAATAAGTTTAGTTTTATTGACTATGGTGAAGTCTGTCCAGATAATACCAATGAAGAACCATTAAATCTATTGCAGGAGTTAGAAAAACTCTATTTTACTGAGTCTAACCATATGCAGGACATATTTCTATTAGAGCAGTGGTTCTCAACCTGTGGGTTGCGAGGCCGTCCCACTGGGGTCGAGAACCGCGCCGACTCACGGAAGCACCCGCAGGAACCCTTCTTATAAGGGTTCCTGAGGGTGACGTCGGCCTTAAACGTCATCACGCGACATGATGACGTTTCGGCCGCAACATCATCACGTGACGCACGGCGTGATGACGTTTCGGCCGAACGTCACAACGTGATGCGTGACGTGATGACGTTTTGGCCACAACGTCATCAAGTGACGCGTAGCATGATGACGTTTCGGCCAAACGTCACCACGTGGCGCGCGTACGTGATGACGTTCGGCCGAACGTCACAACGTGATGCGTGACGTGATGACGTTTTGGCCACAACGTCATCAAGTCTAACGTCATTAGAAATATAAAAAGAATTTAGAGAAAGAAGGGTTAATTCAAGTCACAAGAGATGGGAAGGTTTAAGGTCGCGTCCCCGAAAAGCATCCAATAATGTTTTTTATGAGAAAAAGAATACTAGCTTTATGAGTTTGAGGAATAAATCTGATGTACATTATAATCATAAGGATATTAAAGGCAAACCAAATTATTCTATTAGATCCAAAATGGATTCTCCTAAATGAGCAACATATCCCATTTTCTCTAGGCAAATGAGAAATATAAGCTCAAAACTTTAACTCCAGGAGGCCTTAATATAAATATTGATTTGGCAGCATTTTAGTATCTCATAAAATGCTCTCATGTATGGCTTATAGTGAAAATGGTTGGTATCCATAAATTCTTTAACAAATTTAAGGAAACACGATAATGTTTATAATACAATAATGTTTAGAAGATGATATGTTTTAAGTTCTTTTATTTGTTTATGGGTTAAACCATTGTTGTTTTATATATTTTTTAAATGTTTTTATGTTCTACTAATTATATTTATATTTTTATATGATTTTTATTTCTGATGCTTAAGTTTGGATCAAAGAAATGAGAGAAAATTTTTTTGCAGGATGATACTTCCCCTTTAATCTGCTTTAGGATTGCAAATTGCAATATGTTTAATACATTGGGAGGACCCGGCAAGGCACTCTATGGTAGTTTTACCATAGAGTAAAACACATATACATTCCCGAAGTTGGGAGGACCCGGCAAGGCACTCAGTGGTAGTTTAACCATAGAGTAAGACACATATACATTCCCGAAGTTGGGGGGACCCAGCAAGGCACTCTATGGTAGTTTTACCATAGAGTGAGACGCATATGTGTTCCAAGAGCCGGAAATCCGGTTTATTATTATGGAAATATCGTGCACTGGGTCAGAGAGCTAGAAATCATTTAAAAACGATTTGCAGACAACGAATGTTCGGCGATTTTACTCCTGGTGAAGCCATTTATCAATGTTTTATGGTGAAACGCGTAGAGTGAGTAGCAATTTTAATTTTTATCCAAACTCAAGTATCTGCTATATGTACTGCATGTTTTTACACAGACAGACATCTGCATTTACAACATAGGCACGTAGTGTGTCTTGTATGTATGATACTGCTGTTCTATTAAGAATATGTGCAAGCAGACTTATAGTGTGTATTTAAGCTGAATTTTAATTGAGAGCAAACTGACTCAATTCATTTTAAAAGAGTATATTGGATGCTGAAAAGTTTTTTGGAAATAAACTATTGCATGGTTATGTGAATACATGCTTCCTGGTGTTTATCCTGATGCAAGATGATAACTGAGAGAGGTCTTTGATGGAGTAAAGATCTAGTCTGATACAGACTGAAAGGCTTGATTCTGGTAAGTTTAAAATCTAGCCACAGGTGATATAATCACATAGAGGTGTTGTTGCACAAGGTGTTTATTGCTCAAAGATCTGTTTTTTTGGGACGTTTGGATCTCTCACTATTTAATCTTATCACGTGGATAAAGCACTATAGAGTGCATTTTTTGCGCTTCTTCCCTAGGTTTTGTTGTTTATGAAGGTTTGAAGAAATTTGGCGTGATTTCTAAAGAAGAAGCAGCACTGCAATTTGAAACGAGTTTTTTTTGAACATTTATTTTGACTTTTTTGGACTTTTTATTTCTTTTTTTCTATTATACACATTTTTGCATCTTATGTTATTCATTCTCAGTTTGTTCAAAACCCACATTATTATATTTAAATACACATTACTATCATTGGTTGAATTTTGCCTTTAGGCGCAACTTTTTAAAAAGAGCTTAGCTAGAGCTTACTGTGTCAGACTCCGAGGTTGGTGGAATAGGTGAGTTACCTGTCCCTGCACGTGCAAAGTGATGTAAAAAGCTCCATATGTCTGTGACTGTTGTAAGCAACCAAATTAGTCACAAATTCACAACATTGCAAAGTTCACTGAATATGACATCTTTATGCAACTGTTCAAACTTTCATGAATAAGCCCCTAAATGTTCCAGCCCATCCCTTTTGTCACCCTTTGTAGTCACTGCTCTGATAAGTATTTATTAGTGTTTAGTATGTGACTCTGATGTGAACGGACTACAGGACCAGTAACGCCATACAAACAAATGCTATTTGGATTGGCATGGTAGGTATTGCTAGACCGCAGCTGTAAGTATCATTGCTCTGAAGATTCATTTTTCAGGAGTTACTGATTTTTTTTTTTTTCTTTCTGCTGACTCCAGCCATACATTGGATTGGGGCACTTCTTAAAGTGCACTTGTCAGCTCAGGATTATTACAGTTTTATAAAAGTATGTGACTTTATAATGTAAATCAAGTAATTAGGAACCAAAAAAAGTTTGCATATTGAAAATACACCTACTCGAATCTTGTCCCAATTTGAAAGCATGGAAGCTGCCATTTTCAGCCTGACCTGCCACTCAAAAACTACAGAAACACCCCCTAACAAGCAGGCTCTCCTCCCCTGTCTCCACTAGCATTATCAGGTTACAAAGCATCCCCCACTTTTTTTGACTGGGGAGGCTCAAAGCATATGCTCTTTGAGTCTCCCCAGCCAGTAACGCTGACAGCTTCCCCTGTAACTGACTGTATTTTTTAATTTATTTCAATGACAAAGTTGTTTAGTCTAGCATGCTATGCTAGACTAAACAAAGTCACTTTTGGTGACGGGTGCACTTTTAAATAAAAGTTCCAAATAAAAGATGGCTTCAACCAGGTGAGTGACAACACAAAGCACTAAAAATTCAGTTCAGTAAGTCCAATGCAGAAATTACTGACATGCCAATCCAAATGGGATTCTTTATTTTTCAGACATTATTGGTCCTTTAGAGGCGCATGCATATTCCATGGGTAGTTTTGGTATTACTCATCTGTTGGATTAAACTGATGTAAGGAACGTGAATTCATTATGCCTGTCAAAATTGTACTTTTATGAATTAGGCCCATAGTCTCTTTGGAAGGCGGATTACTTAAATTACGCAAGTCTAGCTATTAAGTCAAAAGCATCCATAATATAATAGCAATCAACACACGTAGATACATGCCGAGATGTCATTTTCTCATCACGTTTGTTGTATGTCACTTCTCTGTTCATTTGTAGGGAATGGGGCCAAATATTAGTGTTAAGCAATACTGGGTGTAGCTGACCTATTTATAATTAGGAAAGAAATAACTAAGTGTTTTAATTAACCTTATTAAATATGGCTACATTTTGGTATAAAGATTTCCATATAATATTTATAATGCATCTACATAAGACATCATTGGGGGAATTCTTAAAGTGCACCTGTCACCTTAAAACACTAAGGCCCTAATTCACCATAGTGCGAAGTGAGCCGCGAAGCATTCGGCTCACTTCGCATATGGTATTATGCGCATGCTGATGTCCTGTGCGCGGACATCAGCATGCACATTAAAGGGATTCCCCTCCCGGTGAAGAGACTTGAGTGCTCTCGCCAGGAGGGAAATCTCTTTAATGCGCATGCTGATGTCCGCGTGCAGGACATTAGCATGCGCATAACACCAAGTGCGAAGTGAGCCGAACGCTTCGCGGCTCACTTCGCACTATGGTGAATTAGGGCCTAATGCTAATTTAGGTTCTGCTAATGAAATAAAAATTTTTGTAAAATTTTTTTTTTTTTTTTTGTACCTTTATACAGCGTTTCTCTCTGTCATCTTCCTTGTCAGCCTGCCTTTTCTTTCCTGGGTCAGGTGTTGATGATTGACATTATGGGGGGAATTCACTATAGTGCGAAGTGAGGTCTGGATCCTTCGCCTCACTTCGCACATGCTGTCTTGCGCTCACTGAAGTCCTGCACGCGGACATCAGTGAACGCTTTAAAGGGATTCCAGTCTCGGCTAGGAGACTCAAGTGGTCTCGCCAAGACTGGAATCCCCTTAAAGCGTTCGCTGATGTCCGCGTCCAGGACATCAGCGAGCGCATAACAGTCTTTGCGAAGTGAGGCGAAGGATCCAGACCTCACTTCGCACTATGGTGAATTCCCCCCTATAGCTCCTCCAATTAGACCCGACTCGGGAAAGAAAAGTCGGGCTGACAGGGAAGATGACAGAGAGAAATGCTGTATAAAGGTACATTTAAAAAAAAAATACATATATATTTACAAAAATGTTTACTTCCTAGTACAACCTAAATTAGTATTAGTTTTGAGGTGACAGGTGCAGTTTAACTGCGGCAATTATTTACTGAGATGTAGTAACCCATAGCAGCCAGTCAGCAGTTAGAATTTACTGGTATGGGGGATCTAGAAAAAAAGCACAACCAATAACTGACTGCTAACTTTTAGTAGATCCCTCTAAATAATATATTAACCTGCCTGTGCGCACTATGATTAATAAGAGCAGTGTGTTAGAAATCTTTTCTTCATGTGTAGCGATGCTTCATTCACAAAGAAAATATCTGAAACTTAAACTATCCATACAGTACTTTTGGGATGTTTTCCACCACTTAACACTGCTAAAAGTGTTTGAAAATAAAATGTATTAGAATGGATTGAATACACAGTTTGAATATATAGTAAATGTATTTGAAGCATTTTCATTTTTCGTGTAACTGTCCTCTTGGTCTTCTGCAAGAATCAAACTTACATGGGCTATCCCTGACTCTCTCCCGGGGCAACTACATTGGTACTAGGCTTTTTTTTTTTTTTTTTTTTTTTTTTGTGCCAAGCTGCTCCTTAGGCCATTGCCTGTTGTTTAATATAGAGAATAAAGCTCTTCTATCTGCACAGAATATAAATAAAATTACATTTACATACTTTATAACCACATATTAAAAAAAACAAAAAAAACAACTAATACTAAAACAGGAATTTGCAGATAAATATACTGTAAATACCCACCAGACACAGATAATACCCACAGATAGACACAGATAGTGACTATTAGAATGTTCTGTTTATTTTTGATTCTTTAACAAATACATATGTAAAAAATTCAATGAATATTGCAGCCATTTTAATAAAACAGTAATCTCATTTTCATCATACAAATTCTATACATAAATTCCAAGTTTTGTAAAAAAAAAAATTATCAATTGAAACTAGATGCACCGTAGACAGTGTTTTCCTTGCCTATATATGTTCTATTACTGCCATGTTACAACATTAACCTTATTTTTAAAAAAGAAGTATTTGTTAGGCGTTAAAGTACAGTTTGAAGCTAGCTACCTTTCCTTATTAAATGTGTAAATTGTTTCTTATTGGAAAGATCAATGACTTCAACCGTTGTTCGAGAATAAACCCTATGATCTCTGTTAAATATGTGGGAATAGTAATATGTCAGCAAGACTTTGTATTTACTTCCGGAACTGCACTGCTATGGAGCTGGCTATTAGGCGAATAGATTCCCTACTCTGGACTTCAGTTAGAAGTATTATGTAGGTACCAAGTTTGGCTCCTGACAAGACAATTCTTGTTTTACAGGTAGGTTTCATTTACAGCCACTCCATAATATCCATGCCAATAAATAGGCAGGAATTAAACTAACAACTCATCCAAATCTAACATGTGCTTAATATAAGCTACAAATTATTTCAATAGAAATAAAAATATTTGTCAACAGAGATGAAGAGTCTCCAAAAAAGCATGATGATTATTAACTAAAGGGGTAATGTGTAAGATAATACAGCATTTATATTTCCCGGATCTGAGGATCTATTCATTTAGAAAATTCTGAAGGATTGTAATTTCATGCCTAGATTTCTAAATTGTAAAACACAGGTCAGCCTGCCTTTAGCACACCTGAGTGTTTTTACTTTAAATTATAATTTGAAACATCTAACTAGGCAGGAAACATCCGAAAGATTCAAAATGGAGCTTTGTGGCTTTTTGTTAAGACAATGAACTTTATTACTACTAGTTGGCCCAGCTTTCGGGAAACATTATCCTAGATGTGTTTTTACTTTACATTTTTTCTTTACACTTCTGTAAAGCTAGTGCAAGTATGGACATTTTCACATTGATGCAACGCAAACTGAGGTTTGGTGATTTTTCTCATTTGCTTAAAATCTGGGTAAGTCAAATGGAGCAAAGACTGCCTAAGTCTAATAACCAATTGCAACCAATCAAATGTTTGCTCTCATTTTTCTAGTTTATCTCTAAATTCCAACTGCCGATTGGTTGGTAAATAGACCTCATTAAAATCTACTTGGCAATATATTTTACTAACAGTGTTTAGCCATTACATATTTCCCAGGAAGATAAATTGTCAGCTGGCATATTATCATCTTGTCTTTATTTTCCAGTGACTAGTCATTTTAACACATTAGAAGTTTATTTACAGTAGTTTAGAGTG
This sequence comes from Pipa parva, assembly GCA_019650415.1. Taxonomy (NCBI): domain Eukaryota; kingdom Metazoa; phylum Chordata; class Amphibia; order Anura; family Pipidae; genus Pipa; species Pipa parva. Next base: position 12,055 of record WMED01007613.1, read on the forward strand.
CTCCATACATTATGTAAGTATTTGTAGACAGGGTCAGCTGTCAACATTTAATTGTCCCTGTGAGGATATACATGTGTGCTCCACAATGTTCATTACTGTGTTAGCACTGAGGGCCTCATTGACTAAAGAGTGAATTCACCTGTCAAATTCACCTCACTAAAGTTCAAGTCGCATTGCCAAAATACATGTAATCTACTCAACATCGACTAAAGCAGAGAATAGACTTGCCAAAAGAGCGAATAGCAGCAATCGTGTAGTGTGGCGTAGATAGAAGTAGGATGGCAAGTCATGTGGGAAGTTGTGTATTCGCCACATCATATTGGTCATGTATTCGCCACACCGCAGAGTTTAGTCAATGAGAGAGAACATGGGGAAGTAGAGAATAGATGTAAATTCTCAGCCCTATGTGACTATTTAGACTTTAGTCAATGAGGCCCTAAGTCCAGATGTGAGACAAGAACAAGTAAGAGGTCTTTATGTATACCAAGTGGTGTCTGATACAACAATGTATAAGGAATCTTACCTGTTTGTTGTTTTTTTTTTTTTTTTTACCCTTTGTGGGTCAGATCATATTAACACGAGAATGGTGTATATAAAAGGTAGTTATTTAACAGGCTGGGTATTTACCATTTCCTTGAAGGGTCACATGCCAAATCCAACCAAGTTTCACTGGATGAAAGGATCCATCATTTTGTAGTTTTTGCTTCTTAAAGTTCATAGTGCTTTAAAATGTTTTTCAATTCCTCATTTAAACTACCAAAAAAGCTCCAAAAAATGTGGCATTTTCATCCATGTCAATCAAACTTAAGTCACTAACTGTTACAAATATTCGATCATTTTCATTCAGTTTGAAAACGCCTCCTTGGTAAATCGAATGTAGCCCATAATCTGCATTTTTTGACCAGCATGTCGTCTTAGCATTTTTCATTAAAAGTAGAGGAGCTGGGTAACTTGTCACTTTGTAAATCTGCTGAACTAATTGTTTCCCTTTCATCTCATCCTTGCTTTTACTGTCAATCAGTCGAAAATATGTCTGGGAGTAAATATAGTAAAACCCACTCTTTCTAACAATCAGCTCACCATTTTCTGTGTCTATGTTTCTTTGGAAAGATGGGGGCTGGTGAAATCTCCATCCATATATTTTCTGCCCACTATATTTGGTTCCTACAGCTTTAAGGAGGAAATGGATAAAGAGAAAAATCTGAGTTTATATAAGGAAGTAGACAGAAAATAATGCACTGTAAATTTCCAAGGAAATGACAATTAAAAGTCAACGTGTTAAGCATATCAAGTTACCAAGATAAGTGCAATAACAAATAGGAGAAGTTGGTTACCCAGAATGTAGGTCACATTGTGCAATGATTTTACATACATGCAGATGTTTATTACTCACATTTGTGGTGTTTGACAGTCATAGACTTTATTAATGTTAATCAAATAAAATTAAACAGACAACTTTGTTATAATAGTAACAACATAATGCAGTCAAGTGCAGTCTAGCCACAGCGTAAAGAGTAGGTTTGCACATGTCGCTACTATCCCTATTATCTTTACATTTACATTTATCCTGTCCACAAACACATACAGATTCACATACTGAGAGTAAAGAATAAAAGTCCTGTCTTTAGTTCCCCTCTAACCAGACAGTAAATGAATAGACAGCTGAGGGATAATGGGCTAAACAGTGGTGGTGAACCTTTTTGGCACAGTGCTGAAAAGGTGACGTCACTCGCCAGCGCCGTGCCCTGAAGTGCTGGTGCTGGTGAGTGACATCATCGCTCCTGCAATGGGAAGGAGTGCTCCCCAGCGAGCAAGCACTCCTTCAGTGTATTTTGCGGATCTGGTCTGAAAACTGTCAGGTCTGCGGCCTGCACTGAAGGAAGTGGTGGTGATGGCATGCGTGCTCACAGAGTGGGTTCTGCGTGCCCTTTATGGCATGCATGCCATAGGTTCGCCATCCCTGAGCTAAGGCACACAATCTGATTTATGCTACACGAGAGTTCAAATAACTTGTGATATTGTGTTGTCCAGTCCTTCTTTGGACTACTGCCTTCCATACTAGAATCCAGCACTGATAACTTTATGCAACAATTGTAAATATCTTCTCTGTCCAAATTCAGGGGAAAAAAGAGATGTTATAAAAATGTTTTGCCATTCTGTATTTGATCTTAAAGAAAAGGGTACATACTGTATATGAAGATTATGATGTTATGTTGCAGTATTATATAATAATGTTGTCAGCACAGTACAGGAATTAATGGGGAGTGTAGGTATACACTTATTAAGCTATATTTACAGACATTACTGTCTGTTCATTTAAACAAATGGTAGACAAAAAAAGGGTTCAGTGCTGGAAACATTATAAGGAAATGCTCACGTTATTTTATCTGAAAAGGAAGCACTTACAATATTTTTGTTGCAGCAGCAATGTATAAGGCAACACTACATTCTGATTTAAGTATTGGAAGGATATTTATTAAAGTCATTTGCCGTTTATTTTTTCACCACACTTAAGTAATCCCCTAATTTATATAAAGTCAGAAAAAATGCATCGCTATCGATAAAGTCGAGATTGCTAAATTTTGATGCTAATAGTAGCTAATACTACTAAAATTTACATTACTTTCCATGCAGCCGTTTGATATTGATATCGCCAATTTTTATGCCAGGGACTTAGAACAATTTTAGTGTCCCATCTCCATATGGAATAATGGATTTTTGGCACCCTCAACTATGCGAACGCTAGTATAAGTAAAAAAAAAAAAATAAAGTATAAAAGGGCTTAATAAATTTTGATATCGTCAATATTGACCTACCAGGGATAAGTTAAAGGGGCACTATGGTGCTGATATAATTGCACACATACATATAAAACTCTTTTATACTAAGCCAATTGCTGACACAAATAGTTAAAAAAAAGTTTAGGGAAAAAATAATACTAGCAGTTTGTTTCCCTTAATTAGTTTTCCTGAGAGCTGACATTTTCCTCTCCCTCTCCTTTGTCCTGCATGAGAAGAAAAAGCTGCCTGACTGCTATTGGTTAAGCAGTGTGCTGACCTTTTGGCCGTGTGGGGGTAATTCAGCAAGGTGCAAACTCACCTTGCGATGCTTTGATTCACCTCGCAAAAATGGTTACGCGCTGCCTTCTCACCTACACGCGCACATCAGCACACGCTTTAAAGATATTCCAGTCTTGCGAGTGGGGCAGGAGATTACAGATGGAAAGCTGACTTGTGCACATGTGCCAAGTAGTAAGTAGGGCAAAAATTTCATGGAAAACTTGCCAGTACACATCACACACATATTTCCTGGTGCAGGAGTTTATCAGTGCTGCCTACTCAATCATTCTGCATCACATGAAACAGTTACTGGGGAGAAATGCTTCTCACTAAGGTATAATACTGCATATGTAAAGATGTAATCTGACTATAGTTCCCCTTTAACTTTAGTTATATTTTATATATCCAAACTGTGGACTATGATTCACATTTGGGTCTGAAATCAGACTAAAATCTGTATTGTACATGCTGTTATATTTCACAAGAATCTAGAATTCATGACTGTGGCAATTAAATGTTTTCATTAATGTTTTTAATATCTTACATTCTAGGGGAAGGCCTTTCTTCCTGTCCCCAGTTACATGCGCAGCTATTAATTCACCTGGAAATTCCTGTTTCTGGTTACCGGCTAATGGAACAACATCGGTCTGTTTACCTGCACAAAGAAAACATTGTAAAAGTTTAGCAGACAAAGTTTGCAGCAGCTATTTGTTTGATGAATATACAGGAAAAGTTTAACTTTTGTGCAAAAGAAAAGAAAATCTCTTTCTTGATCACAGCTGGTAGTAAATTAACCTTAACTGATCTTAAATGAACTTTAATAACAAAAAATGAAAAAAATCATAAAATGCATTTAGTTACTATACAGTTTATTTAATCTGTGCCTCCAAAATTTCTGAATTGTGTCTGTAAAGTATGATATTTAGCTATATAGCTTTAAAAATTGGGTTTATGGGGACACTTCCTGAATATGTATTATCTAAAGCTCAAAAGAAAACAATGGCATACCCCCAGTATCCTGTTTTATTCAGTCCTGTCTCACTGTTCCCGAGTCCCTGTTTCACAGTCTCAATTCCCCAGTCCCACACCAGATTCCTTCCTGATTGCTATAGGGCCCCACACTACTAAAGCATAATCAGAGGGGAGTGGGTGGTGCACCCTGACCAGAATGCAGCCAAAAGTTCTTTTGGTGGACAATATCAGACAACATACTATAGTTCTATTGTATAATATTGATTTTTCTGTTGGATAACACACAACACGCATATTTCCCTGTGCATACAAAAAGGCAGATGTTTACAGAAACAAACAGGAAATTGCTGTCATTGAAAACATGTGGAGGAGCTGCCACTTCTGCTTTTTTACTAATCCGTGAAAAGATTATTTTATTCTTCCCCCAACCCAGGGGTCTGCAAAGTTGTTTGAGGAGGGAGCCATTTCACTCTCTCCTCCAGCGGCAACAACTATCTTGTGAGCTGCTGGAGGAGGGAGGTATGCTCTCTCCCGACCACATGACCACCAACGGCCAATCAGAAGAGCAGTCATTGGACCTGGCTTCGGCAGTGCGAGCCGCACTTTCCGACCACTGCCCAAACCCAATGCCTGATGGATGGTCTCAGGCAAAGAGGTCACAGGCACTCAACCAATCAGGGAAAAGGGTGTTGTGCCAGTGACATTACTAATGATGTCTTCTACAAGCATCCAATCAGAAGACAGTAGGCTGTGTGCTTGTGACATCATAATGGGGATGGTGCTGTTCTGCTGTTCCCACACTGAAAACTTGGGAGGTATCATGTAGAATGGATTACAGTATTGCAATCAAACCCAGAACCTAGCATTGCAAGGACACTACGTCACCACACTGCTATATAATTAATGCTCACAAAAAGGATTTATTTACACATAAATGTAACAATTTCTAGAAAGCTTTCACAATTTTTGGGAGCACAGATTAGTGACTATAGATTAGTTCAGCGGTTCTCAACCTAAAGGGTCACGACAATAAAAAGGTTGAGAACCACTGGATTTGTTAAAATAAGCATATTTTTTTTAACTTTTAGCTTGACTGTTTCTTAACATGAAATTATTTGCAAGGAATAAATACAGAAATGTTAAATACCTTTAACCGATTCTACAATTTCAGATTTGAAGTTTTTTAAAATGATCTAGAAAGAAAAAATACTTTAGTACAAAGTGCAAAGATTTAGTACAAAAATTACAAAATAATAAACACAGAGAAAGATTTACCCATCAGATAATATTTCAATGCATGCTAAATTGCATTCCCCAAATAATGGGACAGAGTCATAAGAACACAAATATACCATATTTTTCGCTCCATAAGACGCAGTTTTTTTCCTCCCAAAGTAGGATGAAAAATC
>WMED01007615.1:1728-17493 GCA_019650415.1 Pipa parva
TGTTCACATACATATACACACACGGATATACAACTGCTTTCAATAGTCTGTTATCTCAGTAGAATACCTTCTTGTCTGTACTTAGTATTGTTTGAAACCTGATGAAAGGAAGGAAAATAAACATCTCGAAAGCTCACTTATTTAGAAAGAAAGTTAGTCCAATAAAAAAGGTATCACTAAATATTGCAATACTCATTTATTTATTTATATATATATATATATATATATATATATATACAGTATATATATATATATATATATATATATATATATATAGTTCTTAGGAACCATTAGTCCCAGCAACCAATTTATACATTTTTTGGCATATACAGGGGTGTGATACTTATTCCATTTGTTAATTTCATATAATAAAAATATTATTCACTGATGAGGTATATACATTCTTTTAGAATCTTAATGTGAATAATGTATTAATGTACTATGAAGCTTTCAAAATAAAACATATATAGCTAGTCAGCAATAATAACCTGTAACGTAACCATTATCTGTTTCCCAAAGGCCATACTTGTGACTAATAGCAACAATAATGATGAGGAGGAGGGTAGACTAAATTTGCTTTATGGAAAAAATCATTGCCCTTTCTGATTCTTCTTTAGACACTGTTAAAGATACAAAGCTCAGCTCATTCCCTTTAATCATAAACCACCTATGCATTCAAACCCTCGTAACCATGTTAACCTTGCATTTCACAAGGTCGTTTATGCCTCAATACAAAGCATAATTCCATTTAAATTGGTGCAATTTTGGATAAATCTATCCATGTTTTGTTATGAAAAACTTTCAAGGATTTTTATGTATTCATTTATAATGTATATTTTATAAACTAGAAGAAAAAATAAAGATGGTTTTATATTCTTTGAACTAATAATGCTGACATATTGACTAGCCTTGCTCATTGATTACACTTCATTATCTTACAGAGCACAGAACAGGCTGATTTGACCTTAGACATTATGTTTTCATATTTAGCATATAGAATTATTGAATATTTCATTCCTTGATTTTTATTGCAATGCAGACTATCTCCTTGCCTCATTCAGCTTCCTCCCACTTGTGTTGTCAGTTATATTATATTTATTAGTATTATGGATAACAGAGATAGTATCATTCTATTCATACATAAATCAAAACTAGGGTCTTTGGTAGCCTACCTAAATAAAGCTTTCACAAGGAATATGTCAGAAGGTTACTATATCAAGCCTGTCTTGTCTTAAAGCATTTCTTAATTAAATGTAGTTATTTTTCTGCATTCTATTGATTTCCTTTAAGCATGACAACAAAATCTGTCTAACCAGGTAGAAGGCCTTTTACAAGTTTCAAAAGTCCAAATATCCTTCTAACTAATGTAACATATGGAAAATACTGTAAATATGCACTCTCTTTTAACACCCTCTAGTTACATACCACTTATTTAGTTTAGTATCTAGTTTAGTAACTAGACTATGTGTCTCTGATTAGAGTATACTGAAATACTTCTGTTTCAGCTTAGCTACTTTGGGGAAATAGTCAAATGATTGGGGAGCAAGTGGCCTGTTTTAGCCAGTGAAACCCGTAAGTATAGCAGCAACTGCCCCTTTAACACCCAAGCAGTCAGTTAGGCAGCATATTTCCTTTGACCACAGTCTTTATCCAGCAGCAACCTTTGGTCTCTATTCACATAACCACAGCAGCACAGTATAGGAACACAGGGAATAGGGAAGCCTTATCCCTGACCTCAGGAACCTGACTGAGAGCAGGATGTCCACCTCTCTGGGAACTACCCCTTCACTTACACCTCTTGTGACTTTTGGCTGTCATTATCCTAGCATCTACAATGGCATGCACTACTGCACCCTATAACAGTAACTAACCATACCTCTAAGCTAGGGCCAGTGTTCTTCCACAGGACTCCCTCCTGTAACATCCCCCTAAGGCCATCTACCCTATGAATATCTTCACTCTCTCAGAATCACAGCTATAATGATAGCTCTGCAGGACAAACTTGCCCTAGGGCACACCTAGAGGTCTCCTAACCCCAGGTATCCTTTAACACACAGCCATATGTCTCACTGGGTTGAACCTCCCCTCCAGCAAGCTAGGGAAGAGTGAACCACTTTTACTAAGAGACAAACTCTCTATAAAGCCCCTCAAACTCACTTGAAAGAGGGGAGATTTCTGGATTAACTCTACCAGAACTGGCTGCTGGTTTCTCTATAATGTTCCAGTATGCTGTACATGATAACATCCAGAACAATGAAAAAACTACCACATAATACACATTACAACCACTTCACAATACACCATTTTACACAAAATTAGTAACATTCTATCCCAGTCTGCTACACTACTCAATACTTAAGTAGAGAGGAGGCAGCGTTAGACTAAGATCAGTATTTTTGAGTATCTGAAGACCACCCAAATAGAATCCCCCCTAGACTATTGAGCACGTTAGTCCTTCTTTAAACACCAATCTTTATTCCATGGTTTGCTCATTCATTAGGCAAAAAATTCCCCCAGCTTTGAAAGTCCCCATAGATTATGTTTTTCTCTCCTTATTTACCTATTACTTTGTCATTACAACAAACATTTGTCAAGCAACAAATATTATATTTTAATATTCAAAAAGACATTTTACTATTTGAAGTACATACTTTCTACATTCTGCTGAGCCCACCCTGCCCAAGGATGCTGGTATCACCCCATTAAGATTGTATAAATTCATATTCTGTAACACCCTAGGAAAGCATTTTTAAAAGTGGGTTAAACATGCCAACAATATTGGTTGAGTGGTCTGAACTCCTTTTCTATTGCTATACAGCGTGTACATTAGGCTGAGTTATTTTGGATCTGTTTTCTAATAATAAATGATGTATGCAAGACATCCCTCTCTGGTTTAAGTAAATGGTAGATGCAAGATATACATATGCTACTGAACGTTGGCGATGCCATGTTTTAATAGCTGGTCAAATTATATTAGGGGACACTAACCTTATCAAACCCAAAGTGTCAGATATTACTTTAATGATCTAGCAAACTTATGTTACATCAACCATATAAAACCCTACTTTTCACCTCTTTCCTTTAAAACATGTATAAGGTAAGTTGACCAGGTCATACTTTTAAAAATATACACTTACAAAAAAAAATTAAGGGGGTTATTCACTAAAGTCCGACTTGTTGCGTATAGGTGCAAATTCGCCAGATAAAGACAGTCACAATAGGCTGCTACTGTCACAGTGGCGTCTTTATAATGAGAATATTGTCACTGTCGCGACTTTATTATGGGAAAATTGTCACAATCTTAACATTAAAAAATTGTCGCGGGTTTGCTAATTTGCTATAACCCCCTCATTTAGGTATTTTATTGGAACCTAAAGCTGGTGGTAGAATATGTTTTAATTAATTTGATGTAGTTTTTCCAGTTTATCATTTTTGAGCAAGTGTTGTTTTAAAGAGAAATGCTTCAGATAGGGGTTGTGAAGATGCATTCGTATCACTGCTGCCTTATGATCTGCGTGTGTTACTATGAGAGACATGTGGTGGATTGCTATAAAGTACAATCAGATTGTATGCAGCCAAACTAATCTCTTAATGGAAAAGCTATAATTTTATAGATGTCCAGGTTTTTAGTAAATGCTTTAGCAAAATTATCTCTATAAAATCAAATGTTTATATTTTTTATTTTTCGTTTTGCTCGGCTAATAAAAAAATTAAGATGTGAACTAACTGGCTGTTTTTAAACCAGTGCAAACTGTAGTATACATCAAAAATAGTTAATAATCAACCCTGTGTGTATAAAAGATTAGATATTAGACCTCCGTGTTTGAAACTTCCCTCTTTCCTACTTACAGTCAGATACATGATAGATATTACCTTATTTTCTGTAAATCCTCACTAACCTGAGCACACTGAAGGCTACTAAAGCATATTGATTATGTGCAACACCATAAGATCATGAAAATATAGGCATTGATCTTTACTGTCATAGTATTGCTTACCACTGGGATAATATAATATCCCTGCGAATAAGGTACATCATTTCAAGCTTAACATTTGTTTAGCTTTGCGTTTTTATTGAAAGGTCTAAAACAGTTGTCAAGGGAAGCCATTTTATTTCCTTTAGAAAATACAACAAAAATTCTGATGAAAAAAGGTGAATGACTGAGCAATATAGCAATACATAATTCAGCAATACAGTAGAATTATAAATGTATAGTGCAAACACACTGTACAATATATTGTGGGGCAAAAAAAAAGATTATCCACACTGTTAATTAAATTGCTATATTTCTGTAGCTTCATATCTTTCTGTCACTGAAAGATCTTGAATGGTATTCTTGTGCTTAACAGACTGATATTTTATGTCTCATATGTTTTTTTTGTGGGGCTCTAAATGAATTTACTAAATGTAACTAGTAAAATAGTAAAATGGTCCAAAAACATAATATAACAGCCAAGTAAACAACAGAAAGGATTCAAACATCCAAAATCAGTAACAATGAATGCAGTCAAGCCACAATCAGCAAGTCATCATTTTAAAATTAAGGACAAAGTAACTACCAAGGACAGGGTTATAAATTAAGCTAAGAAGATCAGTATTGGATCTAGAGGGGCTAAGTCTCTATCCCTTACTCAACAACCTTGTAATGGTGATGGCGTGGGAACCGAAACTACAAAAATCAGGGATGAATTTTAGATAAACAGCCAACATCATTATTTTATGTAATTTGCCAATGTTCAGAAATGTGACAATTGCAACAATTGGCTCCATCAGAGTGACATTATCCTAAATAGACAATATCAAACTGAATTTACAACACTACAGGTAAATTAATGAGATTTTTATCACAGTTGCAGTCTCGTCTTTATAATGAGAATATTGTCGCAGTCGCGACTTTATTATGGAGAAATTGTCGCAATCTTAACTTTAAACATTGTCACAAATTTACAATGGGGAAATTGTAACAGATTTACTATGGGAATCTGCTGTTTGCGAATTCAATAGTCGAATTTGCAACTTAGTGAATAACCCCCTAAATCTCCTGTTCAGTAGATCATTAAAACTACACCTTAAAATGGAATTTCAGGCTGTCTAATCAACTACGTGTGTGTGTGTGTGTGTGTATTTGGGTCTGTATTGGTTAAATGGACAATAAACTATTAAGCTTACTGGCATTCTAAATGCCACTTAGGGGGTAATTCAGGAAAGAGCAAAGTTACCTTGCAATGCTTCTCATCAGTTCGCCAAGACGGGTACGCACTCCCTGGTCTCCTGCACTTGGAGATCAGCGAACGCTTTAACGGTACTTCGGCGAGGCGACTCGAGTGGTCGCGAGGTGAGCTGAAGTACCTTTAAAGTGTTTGCTGATCTCCGAGTGCAGAAAACCAGGGAGCGCATACCCATCTTGGCGAACTGATGAGAAGCATCACAAGGTAACTTCACTCTTTCCTGAATTACCCCCTTAGTCCAAAACAAAGCTCAAGAAAACACATGTAAATAGTTTTTTCACCCAACCAGCTCTCATATGCTGATTACTGAACAGTGTATAAGGCTTTATGGTGGGGAGCCAATTGTAAAATGTCTAGAAATCCCTTGTTTTACATAGAACCAAAGCTGAAGATTTTGGGGGGTTATTCACTAATGTCTGAATTGTTGCGTAAAGATGTGAATTCGCCAGCTAAAGACAGTGACATTAGACTGCTACTGTTGCACCTTTATAATAAGAATATTATCGCAGTTGCGACTTAACTATGGAAAATTGTCACAGTCGCAACTTTAAAAATTGTCACGGTCATGACTGTACAATGGGGAAATTGTCACAGTCATTAATTTGCTTTGGGAATCTGCTGTTTGAGAATTCAACAGTCAAATTCACACCTTAGTGAATAACTCCTTATTAGTCTATTAAGGTAGATGCAGTAATATATTTTGTCCCTACTTTGCCCAAAATAATGTTAACATTTTGCCAGTGATCCTTATACCTTAGTTCCCCTTTAAAAGGGTGATACATAGGAATACCATTTTTATTTTATTTAGCACTCTTAATATTGGTTATTTCCAGTTTTCAGAAAATATTATAACCAAAAATAATTCACAATTGAATTGCCATATCCATATTTGTAGGTGGTGTGGCTCGCTGCAAATCCCCAAAAAATGCAAACTTTGCGTGCAGCAATTGGGGTGCACAAAAATGCCTGGGAATCCAATAGAAAGAACGTTGTGCACTCCCAATAAAATTTAAAACAAAAATTTATTGCTATGAAGTCATAAAAGCAGGAACATTCAGTGAAGGTAACAGATTAAAAACAAAAAGAAACGCTTAGGTGCCCCTTAATTTTAATCTGTTACCTTCACTGAATGTTCCTGCTTTTATGACTTCATATCCATATTTGTATTTGCTGGGCCACAAATTGACCGTTTGTTCCCTTCATTTAAAAAAACATTTGTCTAAAACATCAGTAGAAATCAAAGTAACTAATCCATGAGGCCAAAAGAGTTTCCTGTGAGTTTCTTATTCTAGTTCTGCATTTTTATAATTCTAGAAGATCTGTAATAAAGCAGACAGATCCCCTGGGAAATATGTGTGTTCAAGATGGATAGGAAAGAAAAAGTGATAAATATATTTAGCTGATTTGCATGTCAGTAACCAGAGCCCTTCTCTGTAGGTTATTAACTGAATGATGACTGGAACTATGAAAAAGGTTGTTCAAGAGACACTGAAAGACTAATGAGATTCTGTTTCTTTATCAACATGTTTGGTAGAAAATATTTATCACCTTCCATATTTCTGCTGCTTTTTTTTTCCATAATGTAAAAATTCAGTGTATTCTGTGTATTAAAAAAGAATAATGCAAAAAGTTTAAAAAATGTGTTTTTTGAACAACTGCCATAAAACGACCTACAATTTAGTAGGACAGATAGATGGGAGAGCTCCAGTAATTCTGGCCTGAAGTTCCACTGAGGATCCCACACACTATTATGGAGCATATTCATCAGTCAGAATTGTTATGTAGATGTATGAATTTGTGACAGTTTGCCTCTGCTCCAACTTTGCATATTCACTAAAGATTTGAATGTGGTGAACATGCACCAAACTCAGCATCTTTTTGTGACTGCATATTTATGTAGCATTTAGTTTTAGCCTGCGAATGTGACAACAGTGATAGCTTCAGTGACATTGTTTCCTTTAAACAGTTCCACACAAAAGATGATGTCAAATTGCTACAACATTGCTATATTGGTTACATTTGTGACTATATGCGACCACTACTATTCTGCCATCTATGCCTAACAATATATGAAATAACCATTAACATCATCTCCAATTGAATACTCTGTTAGTGAATAGACATAATTGACTTTACAACAGTACAGCCAAATTGTCGTGGAGGAAATTTACTTTTTGATGAATAGCATCTGAATAGCAATGCAGAAATACTTGTCATATTTATTATTTTATGGATCATAGTAAAACTGAAGGGATTATGACTTTTTCAGTTTTATACTTTCAGTAACCCCTGTGCTGAAGGTAAAATATTGACATTAAAAACATTTTTCTTCTAAATTATTTTGACTGCAACACTCATTGTTGGATCAGGTGTTGATGGACCTACAAGGAGGCCCCAAGCTGTCTACATCAAGTGAAGTGGTCAACAAGAAAGGAGGTCTCAGCTCTGTTAGGTTGACCTGCCAGATGGGCCCATTCAGGGCCCCAGGGCTTTCTGAAATTTTCCAGCTGTCCTGGCAGGCCAGCCCAATGCTGGCAACACTGCAGCATGTCAATGAAATTATAAATGTACAAGTGGTTGAATGGTGACCTACTCAGAACACTGTTCAAATGGAATCCTTTTTGGTAGTCTCAAAGTGGGGCATTTATGAAAGCTGAAAAGTTTTTTTGACTAGTAAAAGCAGGAAAAACAGCCTTTATTTAATGATATCACTGATTTCTCTTTTATACTATTTTACTATTTTACAATTTTGTAAATCAACGGAATTCTCCACCCTCAGACTGACGAAAACCCTTTATTCCATACGGAGTTGGTCCTGTCACTTAGCCACAGCTAAAATGTTTTCCCATTGAAAAGAGATATCGATATCAATCTGTAATGGAAGGAACCCTCATAGAAAAACATTGCAAAGTGTTCCTGTGTTAACAGATTGACATTTTTGTCAATCCTTTATAAATCAGGGAAATCGAAAAGTCCAGGGAAACAAAAATTGACAATGAAATGGAATGAAACCAGTCAATGTGATAGAAATGATCTTAGTAAATATGCTAGCTGTGGATGAAAAAAACACAATTTTTCATTTTCTCTTTATTGTCTTGCTAATACTTGATACTACCATACTAAAGGGCCCATCTATGCATTACTGTACAAGAAGATGCAGAAAGTTCTGAGCCCCAAACATATTAACAGACTTGGTAAAGAAGAATTGAATTTTTAATTTCTGAGAATAAGATATTCATATATTTGGAAACATTACAAATACATGCTTTGGAATTGCTTTATAATATAAACTTGGAGAAGGGGAGTTATGAGAATGATATTTTATTTGACTTGAAAACATACAAAAGCTCTTGCATTTGATCTAGCTATGATGAAGTGCATTCACAACTTTTGCCCATAGTCTTAGTTTTGTAAAAACATGAAAATGCAACTTTTCTAGATTTTAAAACCTTTGATGTAACCTATGAATGGTCTCTGTAGAAGCAACATGAAATGCTTGTAACGTCTTAACAGAGTGCTGCAGAAACACATCATGTGTAGGCAACATGTGAACGGTCTCTGTAGGATTGCGTTAGATGTAAATAGTGAATAATCTCTGCAGATGCACATTAGATACAACTCATGAATGGTCTCTGTAGTTTAATGTAAAAAGAAACCTAGACTACATAAATTAATAACTACAGATGATAACAGACATATTTTTATACACAGCAGAATACTATAATTGACCTTGTGTTTTAGTCTGAAACATAGTTCATTTCACTGAATTAGAAATAATTATACATATACTGTATACAGTAATTCTTCGGGGTAAGCATGTTCCAAGTCAAATAAATCAGATGTTTTCATCAACTGAATACAGTTTTACAGTGCTAATTTCCTAAAATGAGTGTTATTACCACAATCTTAGAAGAAGAAGAAGAAAAAAAAAAAGCAACTTATCATGTATTAATCATTTAGCATCATTGAAATAATTACACCAATCCCTAATGATTTCTTTAACTACTTTGTAAAATCTACCAGTTAACATTATCCTATACAACTGCACATGCTCTGGTAGATTTTACTTTCCCCATCTTACAGTAATGATTAAGTTAACTGTTACGATCATGACCCATGAAGGTCAGAGCCAATCATTGCAATACATGTTACATTAGCAAATCCAATACATATAATCACAACCTACTACTTTAGGCAGTGTTGTCTCACACAAACAGCACTTGGTATTCAGATATGCTACAAACTTTGAGCCTACCATCTGGGAAGAGTATTTCATGAACTCCTATTAAGATAATTCTTATTCTTTAAATTGAGTTGATGGCTGTTAAGGTTAAACATTAGATTGCTAGTAACTTTAAAATATCAATTTCTCCTTTTGTCCTAATTTGTATATTGCCACTTATGGGACTGTGCCACCTAAGGCAAAGACTGTGTTTTATAGCAAGACATTTACTTGTTATGAATATTGTGAGATTTTGCAGGTCTGAAAATATTTGAAACTTGCTTGTGGGTATTTTGGGTAGATAATGAATAATTTGTACAAGAGAACCACTCTACTAAGCTAATTAGTAGAAAGCGCTATAGCTGAAATATTGCAATATGACATATACAATTAGCTCATCTTGGATGAGAAAAGATCATATTCATAGGTATAAGAGATAGAAAAAGTATGAATCTTAGGACTGAGGTAAAGGTAAAATCTAGGATGGCATTTATACTAATAGGTTGAAATCCTTAACCTAATTAAGCTCTGTAAAAGCTTTATTTGAAATTTTAAAAAATATAAAGTTACTGGAAAAAACTGGAAAATGAGAGGGAACTTGCAAATGAAGGAGAACTCAAAAAGAGAAAACTCAAAATAATTTGCCAGAAAATCTACCCGACATTTTTGCCACAATGCTGGAGAAACTGCTCCCAAAATGGTACACTACTACACATACTGTGGGAATGTCCAAAACTGGAACCATACTGGAAAATGGATGCCAACCTCTGCACTAAAGTCAGGTCAAGAGTGCCAGCTAACTCCTCAGATAGCTTTATTAGGCATATACGACTTCTCTCCCCCAAAAGCAATAAATATGTGTCTGCAGCACATATTCATAGCAGCCCGTATATGCCTAATTAGAAATTGGAAATCACAAATAATACCTTCAGAATCTCAACTAATAGAGGAAGTGAACACAAATGCTTGGTACGAAACAGCCACGGCCACAACCCTAAAACTCAAAAGAGCTGCAGAATCACAATGGAGAGTTTGGCATGATATAGTAAACCAGAGCCAAGAGAGAAAGGCAAACACCTCACACCACACACAAAGTATAGTATAGATCAAAACAACTGATCTTATAGTAACAATGAAAAAATGTAATGACAGAGACACCTGCATAATTCCTGTTATACTGTTTGTTATCTCCCCCCCCCTCTTTTTCTTTTTTCTGTACCTTCAATCAAAAATAAGATAAACTTCACTATCAGTGTGATAACATGCTTCGTTAAC
Organism: Pipa parva; assembly: GCA_019650415.1. Lineage (NCBI taxonomy): Eukaryota > Metazoa > Chordata > Amphibia > Anura > Pipidae > Pipa > Pipa parva. The sequence continues at coordinate 12,455 of WMED01007615.1, forward strand.
TTTTATCATTTATGTTGACCACAGTTGGTTATTATTGATTGTAAAAAATTAAATAAGTAAATAAAAAAGATATTTAAAAAAAAAAATAATAATTTGTCAGACAATACTGTGTCATACTAGCAGGTGGTCATACTATGTATATTGACCAAAATATATCTCTATACTGATCAGGATCATTTTTGTTGAACAAGCTTTATTAGTTATGCTGAAAAATCCAATCTAATAATATGCATATCTGAGTTTATGAACAGTGTAGTCAGGTCTTATGCCAGGATATAGACAGGTCATGTATTTATGTAGAATTTTATTTATAAAAAGTCACTTGGTTATGCAATTTAACCATAAAATTATAATGCAGACATGTGAAAAGTGATTCAATTATGAAGACACATCACTCTAATTAGGGGGTAATTCAGCAAAGAGCGAACTTACCCTAGGAATCCCTTTAAAGCGTTCTCTGATATCCGCGTGCAGAACTCAGCAAACACGTAACAGTCTCTGCGTACTGATCTGAAGGATCAGAGGGTAAGTTCGCTCTTTGCTGAATTACCCCCTAAGTGCCAGGCAGTGATTAAAACAAGAAGATTGAGGTCCCTGCCCCATAGAGATTACAATCTAAATGGGAGGGAGACCTCTATCTCTACCAAGAAAAGTCCCCCAATGTTTTTAAAACCAAAATCAGATCCTACCAACGGGATATATAACTCAGTTGTTGAATGTGTTTCATTTACTTACTTAATGATTAATTTGCAATTTTTCTTGACACTGATTATGGCTGGCACTGAATTAGTTAACTTTCTGTCTGTGTATGTAGGTCTCCCTCCCATTTAGATTATTACAGTGAAAAAATTGGTCGGACAGTTATGGTAGAACTATAACCAATGAATAATGTTACAATTTTACAAGAATGACTTTAATCTCTGTAAACTAAGTATGGTGGGAAGGCATAGAAACTGGTGTTTTATGTTTTTGCAAAGCACTTATCTCCTAATAGAACCCCCCTTTCCTTACTTCCTTTAACAGTATCCATGGGAATGTTTCTAGTGTATATAATCCATAGATATATTACACATTCCAACATGGAGCAGACGCTATAATACAATGAATTTATGTTGATGTTTTTCAAAGGATCTCTCATCATTTTAAGGAAAGATTAACAATTCAATTTAATTCATGAATGCACATTAACACGGTGGTGTAGTAATATTCAGGGCATAAATATTTTCACTTAATTAACATGCATATTGACACTATTTGTGGGTAGGAAGATAAATATGTTTAATGAAAAACATGAGAAAAGTAGTGCATTATATATTATACATGTGATAAAAAGCAGAGATTATTTTTCAAATAACTGTTGTGCATATTGTAATAAAATAATTACAACAATAATTGGTAATATATAGGGATCTTTATATATAATGATCGATATAGCTACTATCTCTTTCTCTGTGCAGTAACTTCTAATGGAAATATTCTGTATGGTAACCTAGATTATCTGAAACGTCATGAAGGTAAATCTTAAAAAGTCTTCAGTTTTTATCTGCAATAACCTCATTATTATTCACATAGTCATTTAAACACAAATATATTCAAAATATTCATCAACAATCCTACAGGTACACACACTTTGCCTGAGTACTGCTTTTCTGTTCTCCACATAGCAGAAACACTATAGTGGGGCACATTTACTAAAGTCAAATAGGTTTTTCAGCTAGTAAATGCAGGAGAAACAGTCTATATTTAACAATATTGCTGTTTTCTCCCATTTACTAAGCTTTTCAAAAACAATTTTCTCATCCAAAAGATTTTTTCTATTCCCTATGGAGTTGGTCCTGTTATTTAGCCTAAGTCCAAAATATTTCCCCATCAAAAAGAGACATCAATATGGATATTGTTCTGTAATGGAAGGAGCCCACATAGAAAAGCTCTTCAAAGTCTTCCCCTGTTAATAGATCAGTTTTATAGATTAACAATTTATTTCGATGGGGAAACATTTTTATCGATCCTTTGTAAATCAGGGGAATTGGAAAGTACAGGGAAACAAAAATTGACAGTGAAATAGGGTGAAATCAATCAATTGGTCAAACTAGTCTTAGTATAAAAAGTCAAATAGTGCAGAGAATAGAAGGTCCCAAGTACACAGGTATGCACACACACACACATGCACACACAAACACACATGCACACACAAACACACATGCACACACAAACACACATGCACACATGCAAACACAAACACACATGCACACACAAAGAACACATGCACACACAAAGACACATGCACACACAAAGACACATGCACACACATGCACACACAAACACACACGCACACACAAACACACACACACACACACAGCTTTTGACATACTCTTCTATTATCATCTGTTGCACTCTGCAAAGTACATTAAAAGGTAAACATATCTCAAGGTGGTTTAGTTATTAATAAGGATGTCAAATGAATCTGGAAATTTTCTGCATATATTGTGACCAGTGGATATATGAACAGTGAAGCTAATTTTTGAACAATGGTATTCCTAAGAGAGTTTCAACAATTTTCTCACAAAGACCCCTTGGGCACATGTCTACACATGTTAATGCAAATATAGTGAATCATTTCATCCTTCGGGATCAAATATAATTATGCAACACATCTATGGATTTTGTCCATCTGCGGATCTGGCATTGAAGAAAACTCACTGAAAAAGACACAGTGCATGTTATGAATTTCTTTAAATTGTCCATGAATAATTCAGAAAGGAGACCAGATGGAAATGGCATATTCATTTTTTAGAAGATAAGTACATTACAGCTAGAACAGCGATACTGAAATACATTAGAAAATGACAAGCCAGTATTTTGTTGTATCGTTGGAAGACAGTGCAAGTGAAATGTCAAAACTGTTTCACACACAATGATATATAATTGAGACCATTTGTCTCCTCATAAAATATGTCAATTATGTTCAAAATGAAGTTTTACTCAGGGAACCACAAAAAAAAATCTAATATCCTTCCATTTTCCCTTGGCTTTGAAACTTGATAAAAATGTTCTGTCCCTTGCTGTTAAATTGTAGAGCAAAGCGAAGCATCTACCTATAGAGAGAGACTTATCTAATAATATAGGTCTCTGTTTATTGGCAAATTATTAGTGACACACTTTTGTCATTATTATAGATGTCAGCATTAATTAATCATGTACCAGAATTATTTCTAGGTAGTTTAGGGAACAACATATTTTGTTTTTACTTTATAAGCATTTCTTGTTGCTTCCCTATAGCATTTAATATACTGTTATCAACATTCTCACTTCAGTCAGTTGCTTTTATTGATACTTTACTTATTATTTCAGGTATTTCTATGATTTAAGTGCCTTATAACTGTAAACTTGGTAATGATATTTGTTATAACCATAGTATACTGTGGCAAACTGGCTATAATGATACGTTATCATTATTTCTATTTGAGTAATCTGTCCTTTAATGTATTTTGCGCCATAGACTGGGAACCAAATCACAAACAAGAGAGTGAAAAAAAAAAACCTTACTAAAAAAGACAGCTTGTCCATAAGGTTTTTTTACTAACAGCAAATTTTTCATTATGATTAACAGGAGTGTTATTTCTGCCTGAATTGATATGTATAAAATTCATTTTTACACTGAATTATTCATTTTTGTAACTGAATTTGTTTGAAAGTATTGCAAGCATTTTAAAAAACATCTTTAATATGGCTAATAAGGGATATTGTATTAACTAGTATCAGCATGTAAATACTGAAAGTGACTAAGGAAAAAACAGCTATATCAACAGATGTTAAACTGGAGGAGGTCTAACAAAACTGAATACGTGAATATGGAACAGAAGTATTCCTGAAAACATAATAGATTAATATTCTTTGTTGGGAACAGAATCAATGTTACAAAAGAATTTGCAATTAAAAGAACCTTTTGGCAGTAAGCAAAACTTAAGGATAGAAATTAATTTCTGTAAACGTTTTAAGTCATTTTTTTCACAAAGAAAACTGTTTGACTTGCCAACCTGATAGTATTAAACAAAGTAATGTAATCATTATTGAGTTATTAAATGGATCATTTGATACCTGTGAAAAAGGAGTAGTATACTGAAGAAATGTTACCATCCACTTTACTCTAGCAGAAAAATAGGTAGAAGTGAAATGAAACAATGTGTGGGGAAACAAATTAGAATTTATTGTAAAGGGATCTTACTTTCAGTGCAGTTCTCCTATGTGGAAGCCCTTTAGCTCGGCTTTTACAATTCCTCCATGCTAGATTTTATGGCCATTTCATGAATCCCTCTTTCCCAAACCTATAACATTTTAATACCTATCACATAGCCAGTTACTCCCTAGTACTTTGGGTTAAGTTCATATCAATGTACGCTACCCATCTTGACACACTTTATTGCTTTTGGATTCAACTAATTCATTCCTGAAAAACATCATTTAAGATCATCAGGATCCATTGCTGAGCAATATTCAGGGACTCTTCCAAATCTTTAAACCCACAAGAAAGCATTTATCTCTGCTGCAGCTAGAATGGTAATTTCATGATGTTGGAATCTAGTTAACACTTGTTTCTGATATTATGTGTTAGAGTGTTTCCATATTTCAGAGATAGCAAGGTTGAAATGTCTGCATTTCTCATGTTTCAATGTAATGTATTTAGCCACAGGAAACAATTATTGTAAGAGCTAATTAAATTCTTGTTGCATCATGTAAAATTCAGTACTGCCATGTAATGGCATAATTTCAATGTCTACAAATCCCATGATGCTCTAAAATGATTTTATCCACTGCAGGTGTGCATTGGCAGTGAGATGTTATAATCAAAAAGAATGAAGCATCAAATTGATTCAAAGTGAGCTTGACCATCTGTAAGCACAAAATGGTAGAAATCTACAAAAAAACTAAAGTAAATAAATCATGTTACATTAAGTATATACAGGGTAGGCCATTTATGAGGATACACCTAAATAAAATTGGAATGGTTGGTGATATCAACTTCCTGTTTGTGGCACATT